>LPNX010083064.1:297048-314445 GCA_001517045.1 Pseudotsuga menziesii
AAGATACACCAGATGGATGTCAAGATTGCTTTCTTGAATGGTGTAGTAGAAGAGGAAGTGTATGTAGAACAGCCACTCAGTTTTGAGACACGTGACAAGGAGTCTCATGTGTGCAGATTGAAGAAGCCCTGTACGGTTTGAAACAAGCACCCAGGACATGGTATAGAAGAATTAACAGATTTCTATCCAGTTTGGGCTTTACTAAGAGTAAAGCAGATTCCAGCCTTTACTACAAGGTTGAATATGGAAACCCAGTGATGGTTCTACTATATGTAGATGATCTATTTGTGATAGGTATGGATGGATTGATTGCTAATACAAAGAGAAAGCTTGCTGCTGAGTTCGAGATGAAGGAATTGGTATGATGCATTATTTTCTAGGTATGGAGGTGTGGCAGAGTGCAGATGGAATCTTCCTTGGACAAGGGAAGTATGCAGTAGAGATCCTGAAGAGGTTTGGGATGATGACTGCAAGGATATGGCCACACCTATGGCATCGAACTTGAAGCTATTGAGCGATGCTTCATCAGAGTCGGTTGATGCTATAATGTATCATCACATGATTGGGTCCTTGATGTACCTGACAAACACAAGACTAGGCATTTGCTTTGCTGTGAACACCTTGTGCCAGTTCTTAACAGATCCGAGAAATGTTCACTTGATTGCTGCAAAGCATATTCTGAGGTACCTGAGGGGTACAATTGATTATGGGCTCAATTACGATGTGAATTAGAAGATTAAATTGAAGGGTTATGTTGATTCAGATTGGGCAGGTAATGCCATCGATAGGAAGAGCACTTCAAGGTGTTGCTTCAGTATGGGATCAGGTGTGATCTCTTGGTTTAGCAGGAAGCAATCATGTGTGGCACTGAGTACAATTGAAGCAGAGTATGTCGCAGCTTGTTCATCTAGTTGTGAGGAAGTATGGCTACGGAAGCTACTGTCTAATTTATTTGATCTCCATATGGATGCTACTTTTATACATTGTGACAACCAGAGTTGCGTGAAGCTATCATAGAATCCAGTGTTCCATGACAACTCGAAGCATATTGAGATCAAGTATTACTATATCAAGCATATGGTGCAGAGGGGAGTAGTGAAGCTCCAGTATGTTGTGACGGAGAAATAGATAGCTGATGTGTTGACAAAGCCATTGGCTAAGGTGAAGTTTGAGTACTTCAGGGAGAAGCTTGGTTTTCTCCAGATAGAGGTTTCCTCCAAGAAAAAGTGATGAGTCCCATAGCCATTCTGATGAGAAGGTCAAATGTAAGGGCTGAGCCATTCTGTCATGGTGAGAGGATTTGGTTCCTTCCATGTCAGATATGAGTGCTGACTACCATTCTGGGAATGGAGGTACCTGTTCAGTTACCAGGAATGCTCAGTCTGAGACTAAAAGAGCCATTCTGACGAGTAGGTCAGATATAAGGGTTGATACATTCTGTCATGGCTAAAGGATTAGGTTCCTCCCATGTCAGATGTGAGTGCTGGCCATTCTGACAAGTAGGTCACTTATAAGGGCTACTGCCACTCTCCGGGAGAGTGGAGGCACCTGGTCTGTTACCAGGTAGCTTAGTCTGGGACTGGGGGCCATTCTGACGATGGTGTAGGATTTGGTTCCTGCCAGGTCAGATGTGAGTGCATGCCTTTCTGATGAGTAGGTCATATGTGAGTGTTGGCCATTCTAATGTAGGATGAGCTCCTACATAGATGTAAGGTCTACTGCCTTTCTGACAAGTAGGTCAGATGTGAGTGCTGGACATTCTGATGTGACTGTAGGATCAGGTCCTACATGATTAGATATAAGGGCTACCACCTTTCTGACGAGCAAGTTAGATGTGAGTGCTAGCCATTCAGATGAGTAGGCCAGATGTAAGGGCTACCAAAAACCTACGAGTAGGTAGGCATACACCTAGCATGAAAGAAGGCTGGCTTTGTAGAACTTCCTATGACGATAAGAATCATGAGATAGAACATATGATGATGACTAGAGGAGATCCAAATTGAGCTATGATCCAGATCCAGTTATGATGACTCCAAGAGATCCAAATCAAGTGATGATCTGGATCCAGCAGTGATGATCCAGATCGGGTGATGATCCAGATCCAGCAGTGATGATCCAGATCCAATGATGATGTCAAGTTATGATGATCTAAATACAGTGATGATGATCCATATCTAGTGATGATCCAGATCCAGAAAAGAAGATGGCATAAAGATGACTTGGAAATGCTAATGACGAGAAGATCCAGAGAAGAAGACCAGTGATGAAAATTGTGTCAAGAGAATACCTTCCAAGTTAAGAGGGAGTGTTGACGTAATTGTAACTTTGAAATGTATTCACTTGTATTTCTTATCTATTGTAACCCAATGTTTATTCCGGGGTGTTATCATGTTATGTCATGCCCTGATGTTTCGATCAGGAGAATCAATAATGTAAACAAGTCATGTCAATTCATTATGGGTAACCCTCCTATTTTCTAAGGGTTAAAGTCCTCACAGTTCTAGGCCACTAGGGTTATTAGACTCTCCTAGGAGAGGTCGGCCCTAGTAGGGTTTTAGTCATGCTGCAATTAGTATAAATAGAGAGTTGGACTCTCTATTTAGTACACATCACAAACACACTCAAGTGTAGCACATAGTTGGGGAAGGAGAAGACACTGGGGCAAGACAAGAAGAAGGTTATTGCTGTCGGGTGAGCATATTACTATTTTGTGGTTTTACCTTTTGTGTTGATTCTATCTCTAAGGAATTTGCGGGGTTTCCCCCATTTATGGTTTCCTTGAGGAAAAACATTGTGTTCATTGTCTCTTGTGTCTGATTGTTGTACTTGTTGTTCTCTCAGTTAAAGATCCTAACATAATGCTATCTTGAATGTTGAAAAACTAACACATACACAGCTACTAATGCCAACTTCTCGATGTGGAATACCTAAGCTCAAGGCCAGCTAAATCATGGCTAACATAGTAGATGACATGCTCTCAAAGCTCGTCATCTTCCTAGACTAGTAATACCTCTATGGCCGACTCAGATGCAGCCAGATACAATATAAAATCATGAGAGTAATCTGGTGGGCGTAGTAATGGTGCCGACAATAAAGATTTCTTTAATGACTCGAACGCAAGTTGTGCAATTTCATCCTATACAAATGGGGTGTCCTACTTCAGTAGGCGCTTGAAACCGTTACTAATGTTGGCATAACTTACTATAAAACGTCGAAGGAAGTTGGACTTCCCTTGTAGGATTTGAAGCTTCCTGATGGAACGAGGAGGAGGAAAATTTACAATAGCCTCAACTTTCAAAGGATCCACCTGAATACCTTTTATAGAAACAATGAACTTGAGCAGTCTCCCTAACTCGACACAGAAAATGTACCTGTGGGGATTCAAGCGAATTTTGTAGTATCTGCATCGTTCGAAGATTAAACGCAAGTAATTTGGGTGATCGATCCTCTTACAAGAAAGGTAGGGTTCGACAATAGACTTAATGTCATGAAAGGAAAAATTCATTGCCCACTTAAAGGTAGACCCTGCATTTTTCAATCCAAAAGGAATTTTATTGTACGCAAATGTACCCCAAGGACAGATGAAAGTTGTTTTATATTTGTCTTCCAGTTTAATTTGAATTTAATTATATCCAGAGAAACCATCCATAAATGAAAAGACATCACTCCCCACACAAGCATCAATTTTTTGATCTATGAATGGTGTGGGGTAGTTATCCTTAGGACATGATTTGTTTAGATCGCGAAAGTCAGTACAACTGCCTATTGTCCCTTGTTTTTTTTCGACAGGAACGGGGTTGGATACCCATTCTGTCAAAGCTATTGGGTAAATGAAAATGGCTTTCAACAGTTTTTCAACTTCAGCCTTAAGAGCTGCCACTTTACGCGGATTGACAGGTCTAATTTTTTGTCGAATAGGTTTTGCATCAGGATGTGTTCGTATTTCATGTTCGACTACTGATGGATATATGCCTAGCATCTCCTAATATGACCAGGCAAACACGTTGCGGAATTCCTTCAACAAAGATATATAGATAGCAATCTCCTCCAGAGAGTAGTTTGCACCGATATGCACATTTTCCACAACGTTTGGGTTGGTAGATATGTTGATAGGAATAATAATGGAAATGTTTTCCATATTCCCCTCAGCAAATATTCCCTCCCTAGGTAAGGAATTAATGGGTGTATCAACATCACCTACTAGTCTCATATCGAACTCTTGGTTTTCAATCCTGGTTAACTCTGGAAGAAAATAGGATCGATGATGAAGATATTCGCAGATCTTATCTCTTCCACACATAGCTTCTAGAATCACTTCGTTAGATGGAAAAAACATATCTAACCAATCTTTAGTATGCGAAGAGTTCTCTTCCCAAGCAGGCAGATAAGCTTCTTCCGGCTCCTTTAAGACTGTGAGAGGGACCGAAACAAGATCAAGAGTAGTATGAATGATAGCTTGATAATCTACTTTCACTGTCAATAAGGGCACTTTAGGTTCATGATGGGAAGGAAGAACCCAAGGTTTTGTTCTATCGACAACTGTTGCAATAGACTTCCCTACACTAGTGGAACCTAAGTAATTAATCGAAGCTATAAAATCGAATGTAACCATCAATGATGCATACATTCCAGCCCCTAATCTCTCTGAAGCAAGTTTAACCTAATCAACAAATGGCACAGTGGACTCATTAGTTTCGATGTGGCCCTTTCGAGTAAAACTGAGTTGGTCTACAATAGCCAACTTCCCTTCGTGTGGAAACACTACTACTCGAAGAATGTATGATGCAATAGAAGACATGGCATAAGTCCAACTTCTCCCCAAGAGCAATTTATAATCCAATGGTGCATCAATCACCTCTACCTCAACAGACACTGCCTTCCCTGCCAACTTTATTTCGAAAGCTGGTAGGATACCACGTGAGCGAAATGACCTTCCATCGAAACCAGTAAGTAGGGTGTTCAATGGAACTAGCTCTGAAGATCCAAGAGCTTTCCAACAAGACAAGGACATGACACATGTGGAAGCACCCTCATCAACAACTTCCCTTCCAATGGTTTTTTCTCCATGGATGACATCTATCGATAAGGCCACATGATATGATAGGTGAATTTTGACATCAGACAAATTAAATTTTGCCATGAGGCTTGATGAACCCATACTACCTAAGGCTACTAACAGTGCATCTTGTTGGGCGGGACAACTCTATAACACCTCTAAAGCCGACATTGCACAAGGGGTTTGGGCTAAATCTTCAAATGCAGAGTAGTTGGATGCATCCCTAGCGTTAGGGTTGTGCAATGTTTTCTTAAAGACACCCTTTGGTATCTTGGGCATAGTTTCAACAGTTTTTTCAATTGTGAGAGGGTTATGAGTTTCACCTATAGACTTACCCTTCTCTGGAGACTCAATCTCATAGTTCTTGTTCCTAGTCTAGAGTAAAGTCTGGGATTGAACCATGTTGATATAATTTGGGTCAGGAGAATTTGGGGTTCCCCCTACTACATTTGAAGCTGAAGCAAAATTCTGTCCTTGGGTAAAAGGATCCTTCAAGATAGTCAGTTGTTGGCCTTTGAGCAGCTTCTGAGCTTGGTCAATAAGGTGACATTGATGGTTCAGGTGATCTTCCTATCACAACTTACATGGAAATTTCACCTTCTTCTTCTCTTTTTTTCCCCCATCAGCATTATTTGTGGGTTTTGGCTTGTTTTGGTTTCCCTCACCTTTCTTCCCCTTTTTCTTTTTCCCATCGGGGTGCTGATTTCCCTTTTGGGAGGATTGTGCAAAAACATTTGCATTCTAGGGAGAGGGGGCAGCCTTCATTGCCTCCACCGTATATTGTTTGATGGAAAACTCATGGAGTTGTTTGGCCAAAGATTCTACAGTGGGATATTTCACTGAACTAACCACACCATCGGCATGGGGTCCAGGCTTAGGTTTTTTGTCACTATGGATTGGTCTCGGTGCATCAGGGATGATTTCATATAGAATCCTAAATTGAGAATATATCAAATCTAATTTCTAGGCCCTGAGGATAGCCTCTTCCCCATTAGTTATTCCTGAAGTGGATACATCCTTAGATTTATACGACAATAAGGATTTAAGGAACCATTCTAACAATAAATAGGGAGGGATAGTGGTGTTAATGAGCCTTTTTTGCCTTTTCCACTCTTGGATATGATCTGAAATGTGTGTGTCTTTGTCCTACCAAAAAGTGGACAATAAATCTGTGTCAGCATTCTACCAGACAGGAAACTGGAAATGGTTAAGGAACACATCAACTAAGTCCCAAAAATTAGCAAATGCAGCAGAGGGAAGTTCAATGTACCACTTTACTCCAGCACTAGTAAGAGTTATATGGAACAATATCAACCAAACAGTGTCATCATTCAGTGAATTGGAAGAGCAGCACAAGTGAAAAGTGGTGATATGAGCCCCTGGGTCTTCACCAACTTTTCCTTCAAATTTTGGAATATCCGAGGACAGTTTGGTAGGGACAGGTGGCCAGGTAGCATCATGTTTCACCGGGTCATTCATTAACTTGGCCAAGTCAGGAAAGTTCAAAGTTGCCAGGAATGAAAGTTTGGGTTTGACCAGAGCCTGCAAAGTATGAGCTTGGGAAGTAGAAGGATTTCCCCCTGGTTCCCAAAAGTAAAGGCGGGGTTGCCCCCAGCTACTGGTTTGTGAGGTAGTCGGACCCCTTTGGAAAGGATTCCATCGATAAGCCAATGGATTTTTCATATGTGGTGCAATGTATGTGGTTTGAGCTACTCTAGATGAAACTGGAGTTTGGAAAATATGAGCATGTATCCCTTCGCTAAAAAGAGAGAAAGGAGAACTCATGAAAGGAGCCGAAACTGATGTTTGAAAACCTTGACCATAAGGGTTAGTGTTTCCAAACTACACCCATACATATGTAGGTGTGGGACCTGCATATGGAGTGGATGGGTAATGTGCCCCCCATTCCAAGTAAAACCCTGGACAAATGAAGAGGATCCCACTGGACCACTCTAGGTAGTGTGTGCAAAAGAAGTTGAAACAGAAGGTACACTAGGGATCCCAGTGACCACCCCACCAGAAGTGCCTACTACATTTGTTGAAGCTGGTGATCAAACCACCTGACCAGATGGAGTTAAAGGAGTAGTAGGTATGTTTTCTCTAGTGGCACCTACTGGGGCAGGTGGTACCTCTTCAGCTAGAGCGGCTAAGGTGGGGGTAGAAGAACTTTCTCTTGCACTAGACATTAGCCTACCCACAAGAACACCAATCACATGTGAATTGAAAGGATGAACCTTGATGATCATTGGATCATTTAGGTCAGTAAGAGGTGAATTAATGTTTCTCACAAACTCGTCATCCTGTAAGTCTTCTTTGTCTACTAATGTTGTATCAACCTGGTTTGTCCTAAGTTCTAGTTCACCCAGAACTTCACTAATTCCTAGCAGTTCCAAAGAACCATCTGCATCTAATCTTCACCTTTGAGGGGCCAGTGGAGGCTCCATTGTAGTGAGCGGGGAAAGGTTTTGCAACCTTCATGACCTTGTGAAAGGTTGGTCCTCCATGATTGAAAATTTGAATCTTCACACCCTAAGGTCGGCTAAAAAAAAACAAACCATAGAGAAATCACTACCAAATCTCCTGAAGTCTTTCAACAATCACAAGGGGTATAAGATATGCTTTATGTAAGAAAGCTAAGAGACAATTACTTGGAATCCTTGACAATGTTCTTAGGCACAATTGGAAGAATCACCCATCGCCCTCCCACACTTTCTACAAGGGTTACCTTCCAAGCCTATCCAAGGTCAACCATAAATAGCCTTTCAATGTACCTGTGTATGAATCCTAGATGTCTGAGAGACTATAGGATACTTTAACTATATTGACAGTCTAGGGGGACAGTCGCAAGCCTAGTTCGTACGCATACCGAGGGTAGCAAATCCTAAAACTCTATCTAGGATAGAGTCCCCATATGCGCAAAAACCTTGGTCTACACTTTGATAAGGAATCAGAGGGTTATCTCCTCAGTCCAAGCCTCCACACGGCCTCGTGCTTAACTCCCATTTGAGAGGAGCTTCCCAGATACAACCAACATAGGAAAGGGTGTACTTATCAATTGGCCAACTACGTCTGAATTTAAGCACTTGTGGGGAGTTTAAAATCCCTATCCCACAAGTCTAGCCTAAGCTATTTGGTGTATGAATGTATAAAATAAAACTTACAAATATACTTTAAATTATATCCTTTATTTTAAGGGATGTTCTTAGTCAGAAGGTAAGTAGCGTGAAGGACTATGATGTTATAGACTCAATAAGAAAAGTAAAAACGATGTATAAAGCATCTTCCAAACAAAATATGACTACTTAAACCAAATTATTTTCTTTTTGTAAATGTAAGCTAATGAAATTAAAACTAAGCGTCGAAAAAAAAACTAAGACTTTTTATAATTTTTGAAATTTTATTTGAAAATACTGAAAAGAAAACTACTAAGTGCAACTTTATGCAAAAGCATGAAATGTTTTTTTTTCACTTTTTCAAATTCTTCAAAAACTACTATGCATCTAAATGCAAATTTTTTAGCAAGTTTGAATGATTACAACACATCAAAAGAAAAATGAAGTATAACGGACCTCTAATAACCAAACTTCAAACAAACGGGAAAGAAACTTTGTAAAAACCCTGACTTGGAAAACTAATGAACAAAATCCACTAGATTTACTAAAGAACAAGTGGCTAACTGACACTACACAAACTAATATAGAGAATAAGGTATCTAAATCCCTAATCACTGACTCAGATACATACCACTGAACTCATAGGCCAAGCGAGAGCACCAAATTCAAGTCACTAGAAGATTCAAACAAAGCAAACCCAAAGGATTATTTAGACAAGCCAAAAGTATGGCATACAAGAATTTGGGCTTACAGAATTATGCCAACAACAGAAGACCCCTAAGGAGACAAAAATTCAACGAAGACAGGGACAAGCGAACCCTACCAAAATTTTTATGTTGTTGTAGGATATACGTGACTGTCTTATAGAGAAACTTGCGTACCATACGCGACTATCTTATAGAGCAACCCACGTATACAAGTTGTTATATGCAACTGTGTATAATAGAAACCCGTGTATACAACAAAATGTTTTCAAAGGAAAAACATAAAAAGGTCTCTGGACATACTATACTGTAATCAAAGGCAGGATAAAGGAACCACACTTAGAATCAGAGCAAATACTGGTCAGGACCCTACAGGATAAACCCATAGCAGGCTGGGTTCCCCAATGGAGTCACAAGTTTTGTTGTTCAGGATAAATCACCCTTGTAACCTAGGGTTTGGGGTTACCAACTTACTACTAACTTGCAGAAAATCATATTTTTATAGGGAATGGAAAGAGAATAGGAAGAAAATATTGAGTTACCCGACTAACAACGGTTGATCCAAGCTTGATCTTCTCTAGCTCCACTTCTCTCCAAAGCTTTTAGGGATATACTTCTCCACTTGTAAAGAACAAATCCTTCAAGTAATATCTCATGCATATGTATATTAGAGGTTAGATGAAAAGCATATATATAACATAATCAACATATCCATTAAGCCAATATACATGAAATAAACTCAATACAAGATTGGAAGAATAATTCTCTTTATTAATAAGTGGTGAATAAGATAAGAGTACAACCCAACTTCTGACACAAGGACTCCATAGATAGGTGCCCCTTGTTTTTATGGGCTTCTCCCCTTTCCACCCTTTCAAGATATTTGATTGTTTGTGATACTTACTTTTCCTTAGAATATAAGGGAAATTCCCTTTCTTATTTTTTCTATAATACCCTTGATTGATTTCGTATTTGACTCCATTTCCCAATGATCTTCTTGTTTGTTTGTTCTACCATTTTTAAATTTATCAACTCCTTGTTACCATCAGAAATCTAGCCTTCTGTGAGTTGTCCAAAGCTTTACATATATGTGTTTCTTTCCTCTGTGACAAGAGAGAGCCCTCTCTGACTGTATTAGCTAGAATATAGTCTAAATTTGGTTGAAATGGTTACCCCTATGACTTCCTATAGAAACCATGGGAAAATTACAGGGTGCTAAGAGGCCAGATAGCAATGAAGAGAAACGTGTGATATTGAAAGAAAGTCACTTCTACTTAAGTGATGACCGAACCCATGACATCTATTATGTGAAAAATTGCTTTAAATTATTCTATGATCATGTGATAGCTATGGATATACCATTTGATTTTGTCAGATGGCTGTGCCGGATAGTTCAAGAATGAACGTGTATTTGAATGGTTTTGTTTGTTGCACATATAATATAAGGTGCCACATATATGGAACTACTTTGAAACTAGTCATGGAAAAGGAGAGCACTGTGGTGCCGGTGCATGCATAAAAACTTCCCTTCGAAGGGAAGAGACGAAGTTTACTGGTGCTCACCTTAGAGACGCTGCACCTATAGTTTAATGGTGTGCATCTATCATGGGAGAAAAAGCAACAAGGAAACACCTAGTGGAGAGAATATTCTGAGAGGTGACAAATTTGGACTGATCTCAAACACATCGGATGAACACAGTGCATGAAACTCGATAGTTTCACTAAATTAGAAGCTCAGACAACTCAGCACTACAAATTTGGACAAGATTGAAGCTTTCTTTTGTATTTCCTGTAGCATCATTAAATGGGATGATTATGAGTATACAAATACATTTGATACGTGGGATCCTGTGACACTTGGAACCAATTTCAAGGGGGTTAATGAAATAGACCATTTGGAAGATGACTAGACACATATTTTTAGAGATTATGATCACATATCGAATCTCATACAAGTAGGTACAAAAATGTAAATTAATATTACCTAAATTAGAAATTTAATTTATGTATTGTTAACTAGACCTAAGTATAATTTAATTTATGTATAATTTAGAAATGCAAGACCTTATTTAAAAAATGTATTGTTAACTCGACCTATTTCCTTTCATAGTTCAAATATATGTACTGGTTGCCCCAAAAAATAATGAATGAGGCTCTGAATATTGGTTGGCACATTGCTTAGAGGGGAAGAAAACCATTCTCGAACCTGTTATAGATGATGACAATATTGAATTCCCAACTAGCTTCATGGTTATAAAAGGGGATTACTTGACACTAGTAACAAAATAGAAAAGGATGGGTGGGTATCTATATCAAGATTATAGACCATGATCTATTATATACCACTTCACCAACCTAGTATTTGGTATAAACATTAAGCTGTAGACACTTTCGAACAAATATAGGTCACGTGTACGATACTTGCTACCTCATATAGAGTACGAAGTATTGATGGACACCATCGATAGCAGAGATGATCTAGATGTCCTACTCAACTGAGTGCATTGTCAAGTGTTACTAGATTGTCCAGTGTGGCTAGATTGTTAGGTGCGTTATTTAAAATTTAAAGTGCATGCTGAAGCACAATTTCAATTATTTAGCCTTATTTTATTCCCAATGTATTAAACCTATGAATAACGGATACCATTCATAGACATAATACTATTCATAGGATACTAGAGACTATAAACACGATCCTGCAACCTCAGGTGAGTTATGTATAAATCATGTTTGCACATTTTCATTGGGTTCTCTTTATTTTATTATGATAGTAATAATTTTTATCCTTCCATGTGCCTAGGATACAAACACCATCTATGGCACATTGGAGGCTTCAAGAACAACCCGGTGTCTTTAGACACCAACAAATAGAAACTGAAAAATAACATGCTCTCGAGTTGAACTGCAATTTACTTTTTTTCATGTTTTTTATATTAATGTACATTTAATTACATTGTTGGGTCAACTCTTGCAACTCTTGCGTTGGTGGGTCAACTCTACAAAATGACCAACAGTGCCTGTGTTGGTAGGATTCCCATATCGGCCTTGCCCATACAGACTTGCAGGATCCAACATAATGCAATTTTGATACCGTGTTTGGTTTTTCTCTCCCAGACAAAAAGTCACCAAGTGTCCATGAATGATAGTTTCATGCGACTTTCAACTCAATATAAATTGGAAATCGGAGTTTGGATCGATGAACCGTTGACTGCGTTGGTCTCCTACATGCAACTACCTCTAGGTGGCCCTCTCCCTTGTGTTTTCAAGGCCAAGTGACCTCATTGTGCATTGATTTTGTAAACTAGGGTTTGCTCAGTTTACTTCAAAGCAACTCTAGCATTGGTGGGTCAACATATGAAAACCATCAACCATGACTTGGTAGGGTTCCCATACATACTTGCAGGAGCCAACGACATGCAATTTTTTTTCTCCGTTTGGTTTTTCGCTCCCAGACCGAAAGTCACCAAGTATCCCTGAACACCATTTTCACAGGACTTTCAAATTGACATAACTCAAAAAACAGAGGTCGTATCAAAGAACTATCCACTCCATTCATCTCTTGGCATGCGATTACCTCTAGGTAGCCCTCTCCCTCTTGTTTTCATGGCCTATTAACTTTATTATGCATTGATTTCGTAAACTAGGGTTTTTCTCAATTTCCTTCAATGAAACTCTAGCATTGGTGGGTCAATGCATGAAAAGCCTCGATCGTGCCTATGTTAGTAGGGTTCCCATATCTTTATTTACCATACAGACTTGCAGGAGCCAACGACATGCACTTTTTCTGCTCCATTTGTTTTTTCGCTAATGGACCGAAAGTCACCAAGTGTGAGTGAATGACATTTTCATGCAACTTTCAACTCTACATAAATCAAAAATCGAAGTTCATACTGAAGAACCGTCAACTCTGTTGGTCTCCTAACTTGCGATTACCTCTAGGTGGCCCTCTCCCTCATGTTTTCATGACTCAGTGACTTAATTGTGCATTGATTTTGTAAACTAGGGTTTTGCTCAGTTTCCTTCAATGCAACTGTTGCATTGGTGGGTCAACTTTGCAAAACCCTCGACCGTTCCTGTGTTGGTAGGGTTCCCATATCATTGTAGATATCATAGGCTATATTATTCTCGTATTAAAGTATAAGCCAACAACCCACATAATAAAACTAGGGTTCACAAATTGAGACATGGAACTACAAACTAGGGTTTTATGACCTCTTTAGCTTTCAACATCAAATTAGATCGGTTAGTATCATTTTAAGTAGAAACCAAAAGGTCATATACCTACGCTATGCACATACATAAAACAAAATTAATAGGGTTGAAGATGGATCACAAGTGGAATTTCACATGCATGCATTACTTAGAAGTAGAAACACATGTACATGAATAACAAGCAAAACCAACTAATGTTTATATGAACTCTTTAGGTTTATATCATTAGATTGGTTTTATGACTTATTTACAAGTTATGATATGGAACTAGTGTTTTATGACCTCTTTACAAGTTATAAGATGGAACTAGAAACACATGTACATGTACAAATTGAAAACCAACTAGGGTTTCATGAACTACAAATTGCATGCTATAACTAGGACTGAGAAGTTATGAGATGGAACTAGGGTTTTATGACCTCTTTAGGTTTCAATATCGATTTAGATTGGTTAGTATCATTTAATTCGAAACCAGAATGCCATATACTTAGGCTATGCACATACATGAAACAAAATGAATAGGGTTGAACATGGATCACAAGTAGAAGTTAGCATGCATGCATGAATTAGAAGTACAAACACATCATTAGGGAAATTTTGAGGTCTAAAATGGGACTCCTAAGGAAAATAATAAAATAATAGTTAAAATAATAATATAATATTTATTAATTTTGGAGGAAAAAAGAAAAAAAATACTTTTTGTGTTCGTATTTTCGACATATCTCCCTGTGATTTTACTCAAATTTCGATCAGGAGAGCTCGTTGGATGTGGAATTCGATTCAACATCCAACGAGTACCCACACTGCATACTTTTGATGGACCCCGCTACCCCAAAAACAAGAAATACCTTAAAAACATGATGATGACATCATCATCATGTTTTTCCAGGTATTTCTTGTTTTTGGGGTAACGAGGTCCATCAAAAGTATGCAGTGTGGGTACTCATTGGATGTGGAATCAAATTCCACATCCGATGAGCTCTCCCGATCGAAATTTGAGTAAACACACGGGGAGATATGTCGAAAATACGAACAAAAAAAAGTAGTTTTTTTTATGGCAAATATGTCAATTCAACCATTATGGTTGACACATTTTAGTGGTTCTTGAATTCCAACTCACAAAAACTTATTGTTGGTGTGTTTTCATGTAAGGCCCATTTTAGACCCCAAATTTCCTCTAATGGTACATGAATAACAAGAAAAACCAACTAAGGTTTATATGACCTCTTTAGGTTTATATCATTAGATTGGTTTTATGACCTATTTACAAGTTATGAGATGGAACTAGGGTTTTATGACCTCTTTACAATTTATGTGATCAAACTAGAAACACATAAACATGTACAAATTGAAAACCAACTAGGGTTTCATGAACTAGAAATTGCATGCTATAACTAGGGTTGAGAAGTTATGAGATGGAACTAGGGTTTTATGACCTCTTTAGGTTTGAACATCAACTTAGATTGGTTAGTATCATTTAAGTAGAAACCGAAGGGCCATATACCTAGGATATGCACATACATGAAAAAAAATGAATAGGGTTGAACATGGATCACAAGTGGAAGTTCACATGCATCCATGAATTAGAAGCAGAAACACATGTACTTGAATAACAAGAAAAACCAACTAAGGTTTATATGACCTCTTTAGGTTTATATCATTAGATTTGTTTTATGACCTATTTAAAAGTTCTGATATGGAACAAGGGTTTTATGACCTCTTTAGAAGTTATGTGATGGAACTAGAAACACATATACATATAGAAATTGAAAACCAACTAGGGTTTCATGAACTACAAATAGCATGCTATAACTAGGGTTGAGAAGTTATGACATGGAACTAGGGTTTTATGACCTCTTTAGGTTTGAATATCAAACTACATTGGCTAGTATAATTTAAGTAGAAACCAAAAGGCCATATACCTAGGATATGCATATACATGAAACAAAATGAATAGGGTTGAACATGGATCACAAGTGGAAGTTCACATGCATGCATGACTTAGAAGTAGAAACACATGTACATGAAAAACAAGCAAACCGAACTAAGGTTTATATGACCTCTTTAGGTTTATATCATTAGATTGGTTTTATGACCTATTTACAAGTTATTGTCACATCCCCGACCCTCCGAGCGGTGAAGAGGATGAGTTCAACACCACAAACAAACGGGCATACAGCCCCATGAACATGAACAGATCAATCAATGCTGAAATTAAAACTTACTTAACATAATGCATACTAAGATGCATAAGATTCAACATAAAGCTACACAACATTTAACATTCAGCGGAAGCAACATATACATTCTAGCATTCCCATGCTCATCATAATTCATGAAACAGTAGATTAAATTGCAAAGATGAGATAGTCATTATTACTTATATTTTGATGAAGAATTCTCCCACAACCAGCTATGTTGCTACAACATTCCACCCAACCATAGGCCAGCGTGCTCATCAATCTCTCAGCAACGTTGCCACCCCTGAGCTGGGCATGATTCCTCAAGGAATAAGGGTCAATGCAGGCTTACACATAGCCAAGGTTTTCCAATCAGCAAGCTAACACAGCTGGGTTTATCAGGCCACCCACAAATCAGCCAAGCCAGCACAGTCCGAGGACCAACCACTGCATACCGCAAAAAAACAATCCCTTCACAGCTCTGTGAAGAAGGCAAAGACAACCGTGGACGATCCCAAAAAAAATATGGCACACAGCTCAAGCCCACAAGGCAACTAAGAGTTGTTCTTGGCCCTAACGTGACCAAAAGAACTCACCTACAAACCAAAACCAGGGTGCATCAACAGCCCAATGTACAATGGAAAAGATGGCACTTTACACAATCCCAACATAATCAGCGAGCACGGCTCACACCATGGGAAAATGACCTCAACCAGTCTGTGCGTGAGAGCACTTGCACCAAACCGCAACACACAGAGGAAAACATATGCACAGGCCACAAATCAGTAAGGAAACTTACACACAGTCCCTGAGCGCGAAATGGCTCCAGCACCCAAAAATCCCAAGCGACAGCCACGATTTCTCTTGCTCCCTGCGTGAGTAAAACCAATGCAGAGTCCCTACGCATGAGGAAAAAGGACGCGGGTAAAACCAAAAAAGTCCTGCGCGTGAAGAGAAACAACAACGACTTTGCGCGTGAGGAATGAACCAGATCCCTGTGCGTGAGCATGAACAAACCACGAATCTGCGCACGAGCAGGAACGAGACCATGAAGAAGATGGAGGTGGAGGTGAAGACCAGGCACATGAGGAAGATGAATAGACAGTGAACCGACCAGGGAGGGAGTGGCATCGTGGAGAGGATGGTGAGAATGGAAGAAGTTTCTCTCCCCAACGTGAGGTCAACTCCCTAGTTGAGTGTATGCGTGGGCAAGGGATGACAGCCTACCACACTCCACTACCCACGATAACTGCCCCAACTACCTCAATCAAGACATTAAAATGGTTGGGTGAGACAAGGCAAGATGGCAATTCAAACAAGGTGGAAACATATGGGTTTTTCCCCCATAGACCAAGGTTGACATCCCCCACCCCTTATCCTTTGGAATCATGCCCTTTTCATTCAACGTTGCACTGCCGTAGCTGGTTGTGGTTTATTTTTAATTGATGTGCGTGTTTACATGATTCCATACCATAATGTGCTTGATAGCACAATAAACCATCGGCAACTACACCTATTGCTGAAACATACACAACCAAATCGATGGTGGGGCTTTTGTCTTAGCTCCTCACCACGATTAATTACAATATATACATCATGCAAACGGGGTCGAAACCGGAGTGTTACATTCCCCTCCCCCTTGGAATAACACCGTCCTCGGTGTTCCATTACATATATATACAATACATATACAATTGCACATCAAAATTTCAAAATTTGCAGATTTGTCCCACGTTCAATCGTCTACTTTTAATGTTCACGACCAAGCCCCTCGGCTTCCATGGACTTGTCCTGCTGGTTCTCAGCGTCTAGCTTATCCCGAAGTCTAGGAACTTTGTGGCTATTTCCCTCATCATGTTTCCTTGTTGGGCAGTCCCGGCGTAAATGATGTCCTCCGCATTCCCATCATTTCACTGGCTGCTTCATCTATACTTTCTCAATTTCCTTTGAGCCTTCAGGCCTGGACCATTTCTTATCGGGTCGCTTGGACAATTGTCCCATCGCTGATCCACCTTCCTTTCCCTTGCCAATTTCTCCCAGAAGGATTTTCACCTCCCTTTGCAAACCAATAGAGTCTTGCAAAATCTGGTGGTTCATTTCATTCTTCCTTTTCTGTATCTTGAGCATCTCCC
>LPNX010083064.1:315007-326995 GCA_001517045.1 Pseudotsuga menziesii
ATGATTTGTCTCAACTGCTAGGAACCTCACGGTCTCACTAACACCTTTTTCATTGCCACTCATTCCGAGCTTTCCAAGACAGTCATATGTCCACATGCACCCCTAGGATGCTCTCATAGTCCTCGCTTCCCGCGATACCTATATCCAAACATTGAATAGATTCACATGTTTAGTTTATTCTCATCGGTTTTATCTCTAAAACAAGAGCTTAAAACATCATAACCAAATCATATACACATGTATATTCATAAGCAAAATAATCCAATACTTATCTGTATTGTGCGTTTCCTCATTCGTCCACAGGATCTTGCTTCACTTTGCGAGCCTTGGGATCGCCTATGGACTTAGATGTTAGGCTAGCAAGCAGGCTACCCCACAACATCAAATAATTAATGTCCAGCCAGTACATCCTCATGTCAACTGGGCTTGGAAATTTACCATGACCATTTCTAGGTATAGGATCTACTATGGATCCCTAGGCATATCACAGCCCAACATACACGTATACCAGCACACACTTATATCAACAATAAACCTTACTCTGCAACCCCTCACAACAATCATTTACCTTTACCTTTACCTTTTACCTTTAGGGTACAACACCCAACTGCATCTATTTAGCCTTTCAACACAAGCAACACAAGCAATACATGCAAACTCATCAGCGTTATTGCTCTAAAACTGTAATCACATTTCTCATCATTCACTATCAAGTATTGAGACACCATGAGTGCGTCCACTCCCTAGAGTGTAATCAATATTGAAAACCCTTTCATGACTCGACATCGGAAAAGTGTGCACTCTTCTCCGGTGGGTGCCATGTAGGCCCTATTCATACTCAAGCAATCGGTCACAATGGAAATACATTTAAAACATGACATGCATATTCATAGCAAGGGTCATAGAACACTTATCCATTTGCCGACGCAGTATGCCTTTGTTAAGGAGGAATGGGGGGCCCTTCCCTAAGTTAACAGTCCCTCAATTTTCCATCCCAACTCCTTTTTACATTTCATATCCACACATGTCTAACCGACATAATTTATACCATCTCACTCATGTTACTACCAAACATGCAGTGCAGATGAGACATTTTCAAAATGTCCAATGGCGTTTCACCTGAAACCCATTTCCAAGGGAAAATCTTCCCATGAAGTTTGGCTTCTACATGCCATCACACATGATCTTCCTGCAGTGTGTATCCCTGACACATTCATCAAATATCCAAACAGTCAATCACTATCTGGTAATACAATCCAAATTGATTGTTCCATAACCAAACAATGACATTAGTAATCAAATTCAATAGGAATTTGCAACTCTGTCTACTACAGAAATTGACTTGCTCAATTGTGGGTCTCTTGTAAGCAGCACTACCATGCCCATTATAATTTTATGCTTACTATCATAATATGAATACCCACTTACCATGCGTCCTCCTGACACAATCTTACACAAGCCAACAGTGATTAGTAGTCGTCAGCAATTTCTTAAATCCGAAATTCACAATTCAAATTTAATAACTCATTATGCATGCGAACTATTCCCACAAAGTTTGGCTCTTTCACATGGTAGATTCTGGCATTGTTCAGGGTCTTACCTCTCACTGCCGTGCTCGAAGTAATCTACCTGAAACCTAAGATTCAATCAACCAAACACAATCTTGTGCAAACCAATAGTGACTAGTATTTGTCAGCAATTCCTTAAATCCGAAATTCACAATTCAAATTTAACAACCTATTATGCATACCAACTATTTTTACAACCATGAGACTTTTCTCATACATGGTAGATTCTGGCATGGATCAGGGTATTACCTCTCACTGCCATGCTCGAAGTAATCTACCTGAAACATGAGCTTCAATCAACCAAACACTTGGTAAGTCTAGATGCATATAACCTTTTCATTGCTACAACCATCATGGAAGCATTTTCAAAATTAATAAAATTCAAATACTTCTAGCTGTTAGTCACATCAATGTATACCAAAAATCATTTGCTTCACGCAATCATCATCCTACTATCATTTGCAAGGTATAGTCACATCATTCATGCAATTAAATGAAAGGTTTAGATACTCCTTACTTCACAAGTGTATCATTTGTACCACCTTGCTCTTCCATAGAGAATTTCTAGGAGCCAATTGATCATGACTATCCTGCATTCATAACAACCTTTTAAATGGTTCCTGAATTGTCATCAATTCATCATTTCAGTTCATTAGTCATCCATAATATCACATGCACTCATCTCAATGCATTCATACAATACATCACAACATTTGCACCTGTACTTACGCAATCAGTCACTCACATCCTTCATATGCATACATTCAATGCATAACTACAAGATTCATAAAACCTTCTTAATGCATATCCATTCAATGCTACTTTGCATTGATTTAGGAATACTATGCATTCAACCTACCAGGCATAGCCTAACCATGACTACTTCATATAGGATACATTACTATAATCAATATCATCAACATATATAGGCATGACACCTTTCTATATTCAATCATCCACATGGTATGAGGTCTCTTACCTTTACCATTCCATGGAATTTGTCATAATCAAACTCTCACCTACATGGGTTCTACTTACACCCTTGGCATGACCAATTTGGTTAGTCCTTGCAGGAGATTGCAGAATTTGCTCACCAACTTTTATCCTGGACTTGTTGCTTCATCCCTTTCTCCATAGGGTTGCGAGTCACATTCATCAGCATCAGCAACATATTCATCTGGGTCCATGTCCTCGTTGGTTTTTCCACTAATGCCAACATCAAAGCAATGATTATCATTAGTGGTCTATTATAAATATATAATCCTTAATATCCTATGTATGCAAAGCATATCCTCATGCATTTCATGCATAAAACTTAGGAAATGTAGTTATAATCAGCAAGACAGGGTTTTAAGGAAACCTCCCTTTTCAAGTCTTTCATCCTTGCATGGAATTCCTCTTCCACACAACAACTGGTTAGCCTTCATAGTCCTTGCTACCTCTGGGCATGCAATTGTCCAGATTTGTCCATTTGATAGCAGCGGTCATCATTAGCACTTTGTTGCTCCATGCTCAGATTCTGGTGACTTACCCTTGTTCCCTATTGGATAAGCTTTCCAACGCCTATCCACATGCTTCATTCCGACCTCGGGTGTGAAAACCACACCACTTTAAAATGAAGACTTTCACCAAATGTAATTTGGTCTGAGTGCCAACTTCAGCCCTGTAAACCCACTGAAAACAACTGAAAATCCCAATGGAAAATAGTCAAAATATGCTGGAAAATCCCATTTGAAAACCTCAAATTTTTCCTCTGCAGAATCGGCTCTCATTCCAACTAATCTTCCGACGTATCGGCTGTCAAAACAGCTACTCCTTCCGCCATTTCGGATCCCCAAACTACTACCTTCTCCGCTGTTCATTGGAAATCAGAACAACTAGGATCTATCATATCGGCAATCGGATCCTCTAAAGTTTTCCGACGTGTCAACAGTCCGATCTTCTAGAGTTTTTTTATCTTCTTCTATACTTAAAAAAATTTCAAATTTTTCTTCTTCTTCTTGTAGCCACATCGGACTCTCAAACAACTATCCTCTTCCGACGTTTCGGCGATCTTTGGAAGATCTTTGCCGAAACTGTGGCTCCGACTTCCACTAATTTCCTCCGAAACTTCCTTCTTTCTTCTTTCTTCCATCGACGGCATCGGAAGTCCAAACCACTAGCTGAGCCGACGTATCAGCTGCTCAAACAGCTAAAATCTTCCGATGACCACAACACTTAGAAAATTTTCAAAATTTTCCTTGAAATTTTTCCCTCTTCACCGCTTGATCAGCTTCATCTCTTCTTTCTATTAGCGACCTAGTTACTTCCACAGCCGCAACTGCAAAACGCGATCTTCTTTCTCCTTCCGATCAGCGGCACAACCTGATCGGCATCGGCAGACTTTTCACATCGGAAGTCTAGCGCCTTTGGCTTCTGCAACGGCGAATGCTCGAAGAACTTTCTGCTTCCGATGGCCGACGATTTTTATACTTCGGAAATTTTTGAACTTTCTTCATGGCGTCAGCGGTCGAAGGCGTTTCTCGTCGAAATTCTAGTGACTTTGACTTCCGCAACGACGGACGAACGAACAACTATCTTCTTCCGACGGACATTGAACACTTAGAAAAATTTTCAAAATTTTCCCTCCAAACACCCTCCGTCGGCGAGCGCGCTTTCATCTAACTCTTCCGCTACAGCAGAAGTCTTTTCCACTGGCCCTTCTGCTACATCAGAAGTCCGAACCACTAAATGTTTCCGATGGCCCAAACACTTACACAAATTTTTCCAAAATTCTTTTCCACTGCTGCGCCTCATCGGATGGCCTTCCGACTACATCTTCCGACGTATCGGAGGAGCTTCTCACTAGCTCTTCCGACAGTTCAACACTTAGACAATTTTTTGAAGTTTTGCTGTCATCAAATTCTGATCTCTGCTGGGTAGAAGGCAATTCTGCTTCTGTCACTACACCTTGGTGGTCCATTCAGGCCCATGTTGCAACATGAGCTCTGATACCACTCTGTCACGTTCCCGACCCTTTGACCGGCAAAGAGGACAAGACCAACACCACAAACAAACGGGCATACAACCCCATGAACATGAACAGATCAATCAATGATGAAATTAAAACTTACTTAACATAATGCATAATAAGATGCATAACATTCAACATACAGCTACACAACATTTAACATTCAGCGGAAGCAAAATATACATTCCAGCATTCTCATGCTCATCATAATTCATGAAACAATAGATTAAACTGCAGAGATGAGATAGCCATGATTACTTATATTTTGATGAAGAATTCTCCCGCAACCAGCTACGTCGCTGCAACATTCCACCCAACCATAGGCCAGCGTGCTCATCAATCTCTCAGCAATGCTGCCACCCCCGAGATGGGCATGATGCCTCAAGGAATAAGGTTCAATGAAGGCTTACACATAGCCAAGGTTTTCCAATTAGCAAGCCAACACAGCTGGGTTTATCAGGCCACCCACAAATCAGCCAAGCCAGCACAGTCCGAGGACCAACCACTACATACCGCAACAAAACAATCCCTTCATAGCTCTGTGAAGAAGGAAAAGACAACCGGGGACGATCCCAAACAAAATATGGCACACAACTCAAGCCCACAAGGAAACTCAGAGTTGTTCTTGGCCCTAAGATGGCCAAAATAACTCATCTGCAACCCAAAACCAGGGTGCATCAATAGCCCAACGTACAATGGAAACGATGGCACTTTATATAGTCCCAACATAAACAGTGAGCACGGCCCACAACATGGGAAAATGACCTCAACCAGTCTGTGCATGAGAGCACTTGCACCAAACCGCAACACACAGAGGAAAAAATATGCACGGGCCACAAATCAGTAAGGAAACTTACACACAGTCCCTGAGCATGAAATGACTCCTACACCCAAAAATCCCAAGCGACAGCCATGATTTGTCTTGCTCCCTGCATGAGCAAAACCAACGTAGAGTCCTTGCACGTGAGGAAAAAGGACGCGGGTAAAACCAGAAAAGTCCCATGCGTGAAGAGAAACAGCAACGGCTTTGCGCATGAGGAATGAACCAGATCCTCGTGCATGAGCATGAATAGACCATGACTCTGCACGCGAGCAGGAACCAGACCATGAAGAAGATGGCGGTGGAGGTGAAGCCCAGGCGCATGAGGAAGATGAACAGACAGTGAACCGACCAGGGAAGGAGTGGCATCGTGGAGAGGATGGTGAGAATGGTAGAGGTTTCTCTCCCCAACGTGAGGTCAACTCCCCAGTTGAGTGTACGCGTGGGAAAGGGCTGACAGCTTGCCACACTCCACTACCCACCATAACTCCCCCAACTACCTCAATGAAGACATTAAAACGGTTGGGTGAGACAAGGGAAGATGGCAATTCAAACAAGGTGGAAACATATGGGTTTTTCCCCCATAGACCAAGGTTGACATCCCCCACCCCTTATCCTTTGGAATCATGCCCTTTTCATTCAACGTTGCACTGCCGTAGCTGGTTGTGGTTTATTTTTAATTGATGTGCATGTTTACATGATGCCATACCATAATGTGCTTGATAGCACGATAAACCATTGGCAACTACACCTATTGCTGAAACATACACAACCAAATCAATGGTGGGGATTTTGCCTTAGCTCCTCACCACGATTAATTACAATATATACATCATGCAAACGGGGTCAAAACTGGGGTGTTACAGTTATGATATGGAACTAGGGTTTTATCACATCTTTACAAGTTATGAGATGGAACTAAAAACACATGTACATGGGTAGATTGAAAACCAACTAGTGTTTCATGAACTGCGAATTGCATGTTATAGCTAGGGTTGATAAGTTATGAGATGGAACTAGGGTTTTATGACCTTTTTATGTTTGAAGATAAAATTAGATTGGTTAGTATCATTTAAGTAGAAACCAAAAGGCCATATACCTAGGCTATGCACATACATGAAACAAAATGAATAGGGTTGAGCATGGATCACAAGTGGAAGTTCACATGCATGCATGACTTAGAAGTAGAAACACATGTACATGAAAAAAGAACTAAGGTTTATATAACATCTTTAGGTTTATATCATTATATTGTTTTATGACCTATTTACAAGTTATGAGATGGAACTAGAAGCACATGTACATGTACAAATTGAAAACCAACTATGGTTTCATGAACTAAAAATTGAATGCTATAACCAGGGTTGAGAAGTTAAGAGATGGAACTAGGGTTTTATGACCATATACTTAGGCTATAAACATAAATGAAACAAAATGAATAGGGAAAAATTAAGATATTTATTGAACAATTTAATCCCATTGTCAATTGCAATCATTAGCGTAGAGTTTATATTCATATGTGTTTTGTAGCAAGTTTCAAGCACCAATGTATGATATTCGATGGAATTATGATTTAAAATTTATGTCTAATCAATGTAGCTTCATAATAAGCAATAATAATTTTAACAAACTTCAGATTTTTTTTAAAAAGCAACAGTAAATAAATGATTTAAACTCAGAATTTGTAGTTTGAGGTAAATATGGTAGGGTAAGGTTCTAGGGTAGTCTAGGATGGTGTATGGTATGGCTATCATGTTATGGTGTTAGTATGGTATGGTATGTTAGTCTGGTATGGTATGGTATGGTATGATGTTATGATGTTAGTGGTATGGCTATGCTGTTATGATGCTAGCGTTATGATGTTATGTTGTTAGTGTATGGAATTTAGGTAGTGTATGGTATGGTTATGATATAAATAGGGTTTCATGAACTCTTTAGGTTTATATCATTAGATTGGTTAGTATAATTTAAGTAGAAACCAAAAGGCCATATACATATGAGATGCACATACATGAAACAAAATGAATATGGTTGAACATGGATCATAAGTATAATTTCACATGCATGCATGACTTAGAAGTAGAAACACATGTATGATGTTAGTGGTATGGCTTTGATGTTATGATCTTAGTGTATGGAATTTAGGTACTATATGGTATGTTTATGATGTTACAAAGTTGATGATAGGCCTACATGGGTTGTTAATTGAACCATGATCGTGGTATTTCATTAAGGATGGATTTCTGATGTTATATATCTTTCTGATTTTCATAGATACAAATCATTTATCTTGGTCTTCTATGAAGTTTTGATTATCTTTGTAGGATGTACTAAACAACTTATGATGTGGTTTCTAGTGATTATCTCCCATGGTGTTGATATAGTGATTATCTCCCATGGCTTACTTAATGGTTACTTTATCTTAGTTGGATGAGTAAAAAATGCTTCCTTGAAGTAGTGAAGATCTTCAAATAGTTAGTAGGATATGTCATGATAAGGTCTATAATATCATAATATCACATAGGTGAACCACACATTATCATTTTAATTAAACACATACTTAATGAAAGACATAGGTAAACATATATGAAAGGCATTAAATAAATATCATGTTCCAAAATCAAGTCAACCATATATATAAATTTGAACCTTGCTTTATATTATATGTACATATAATGTTTTAAAAATTGGCATGCCATGGCCATAATAAAAAATAGTGGATCAAACTGTACATCTGTGTGTATACAAACAAAATGTTACATGTATGTATCCCCCCTATACATTGATTCTATTTATCCCCCCTTTCATTGCCATTGTCAATGTCTTGTGAGAATTCTATCTTTCTTTTTCGGTTGCTCAGTGGTGATCCCCAACACTGAACAAGAGGGACAAATCTCATTTGCGAAGACTACAGACAAACCAAAATGTGTAAGTTAGTTTACCAATCTATAAAAATTATATGTACACTTGTTCAAATTCCAAACCAATATAACATTTTTACTTACTGTACATGAGAAATTAATGGTGGGTCGTGGTGTAAGTGATTGTGCCTCACTAGCAGTGACCCCGATTGGGTGTTCTTCAAGGATCACTTGCTCACTATCAAGCTGCATAAAATAATATATATGTCAATGTCAGCAAATCAATGGGTACATGAAAAACATACTTGCATGTACAAATAAAACAATACTACATGGAGGGACAATGACTTTTTCAAAGAATGCGAAACATACATGTACCTTGTGGCAGGGGAGAGGTGGGTGAGTGACGACCCCGATTCGGTGCTCTTCAAGCACAACTCGCTCATTATCAAGCTGCATAAAATAATATATATGTCAATGTCAACACATCAATGGGGAAACACGGAAAAAGATACTTGCATGTACAAAAATCAATATAAGCAATATATAAATATACTTGGGGGTCATGAAGAGGTGCTTAACCAGTGGGTGGAACAACTGACAACGAGACAAAAGGATTGACATATGCATTAGTGAAGAAGGTCGCTCAATGGACATCATAATCAAAATTACGTTCCTACATACAAAAGCATGAAGATACAATTAAACAATTTCAATAAATTAAAAAATTACATGTTGAATCATTAAAAGAACAATTAAAATAAAGTGAGACATAAACGTACCTAGTGGGGGGTCATAGGTGGGTCACCAACAACATCGATTTGGTGCTCTTCAAGCATCTATACCTCACTAGAATCCTGCATAAATTAACATATGTCAATGTCAGATAATAAAAAGAAAACAAAACATATACTACATGGATGAAAAATGATGTTTTCAAACAAAGCGAAACATACATGTACCTGGGGGAGGAGAGGTGGGTCACTAACAACTTGGATTTGGTGCTCTTCAAGAACCACTGGCTCACTATATTATTGCATAAAGTAACATATATCAATGTCAGCAAATACAAAGAAAACGAGACATATACTACATGGACGGACAATGAATTTTTCAAAGAAAGCGAGACATACATGCACCTAGGGGGGGATAGAGGTGGGTCGCCAACAACATCGATTTGGTGCTCTTCAAGCACTATTTTATCAATAGATTCCTACATAAAGTAACATATGTCAATTTCATATAATACAAAGAAAACTAGACGTATACAACATGGACAAAAAATGATTTTTTTCAAAGAAAGCGAAACATACATGTACCTGGGGGGGGGAGAGGCGGGTCACCAATAAAAAAGGTCATCTGGATGGCATAGATATCATGCTACCATTAACAAAACATAAATATACAATTAGAAAATTTATAATAATGAAAAGAATACATGTTGAATTATTAAAAGCATAATTAAAATAATACATGTGCTTGGGAATCTTCCTCTACATGCGAGGGACTTGGCTGGGATTCCACAAACTCATCCTTCCCACCCTGCATAAAACATATTGTATCCAGATTAGGACATATTCAATGTTGCAATATCTACTATAAATATGTAAATAACAATGACAAATTAAAAAGTAATGTTCTTACAACTAATGGTGAAGCACCAAAACAATATGCAGCATTGACCGTTGCATCAATGTTATCAACATCAATCGTGTGACTATGCAAATATGGGGTGCCATGGGACACCAACTTTCTATTTGTTCACATAAAGTGTTAGATAAATAAATAGAAATAAATTATGAAACAATTGAAAATTGTGATATAAAACAAAATATAATATGTAAAGAATGAGTTTTACTTACACATCGAAGTAATCCATTGTCTCGAAACTCTGAAGTAGGCCCATAGCATATCCCTTAACACATTGTGGAAGGGTGTGGAATAACATGATGCTTTGAACCCTCTACGTCTCCAGTGTGATCTATAGCTCTAGTACGGTTTGGAGACCTAGTAATTGGATCATGAGTGTGCGATGGGCCAGCCTCAGAAGTGCCAACCCTTTGGCCTACATTGCCTTGGACAACTGTCCCATTTTGAAGCAATGTATATTCCAAGTCGAATAAGGACTCTTGTGTATCATCAATCACGAGACCAGTAGGAGGATATACCCAAGGGGTTTTTGGTGTGTATGGAGGGCGTGGTACACGGTTAGGATCATTCCTACCCCCTTCCCTATCTTGCATCATCCCATGACCCACACCCTAAAACTCTAAAATATCAAAATAGTTCACATGCTTCCCCAAGATAAATTATGCATACAACTTCCTCAAGAAATAGAATGAGGTGTCTCTATTCCCATGAGGATCTTCATCGAAGACCATGTACTAGCGATCCATCTAATTGGTTTTTGCATTTGGTTTCACGCACCAGTCTATGGAAAAGTGTGATCGAGTGGTGGGTGGAACCAATCCGATGCTAGGGTCCCGAAATAATGAAAACAATTGGTCTTTTGTTATATTTAGTTTTTTTATGTCTTCATAGCTCAAACAATTGGAATAGTATTGCCTCATGGATTCTCTGTACGAGCTAATGTTGTACAGTGCTCCCTAGGAATTGCAAATTATGTTTGTTATGGTATCCAATGCCTTGGCTAATGATTGTCTCAAATGGTCCCCCCTCTAAAAAAAGAGCTAAGGCACCTCAATGCACCCAAACGAGCCGAAATCTTTGAATTTCAGTCTTGTTCCCACTCCATGTTTGGGATTGTGTCCATATTTTGGTTTTTGTTTTGGTTTGTGTTTGGTTCTTGGTTATTAGTGGGTTCATTTGCACATTTTCTTCAACATTTATGTTCTCTGTTAATATTACAACAACAAATTCAATTTTTTTTTAATATTTCATTATTTGATTTAATTCAGCAATTTTTATTAAATTCGTTTTAACAATAACAAAAACTATAAAATTAACAAACACAAACAAAAATTGAAAGAAATTGTGAAGGAAATGACCACTTACCTTCCATTGGATCCAACTTCTGAATTGGCCCTTCCAAATTCGTTCAAACTCAAATCGCTGGTGCGGTTTTTCGCATTCCTGTTATCGTGGCCTTCACTGTGAAATAAGAAATTGAGGATGCGGGCCTTTGTTTTTTTTTTCATTTTGCAAATCACTAGTGTGATTTATCGCAAGTGCAGTATATCATACTTGCCATTTTTAACTCTTAAAAAACACAAGTGCAATATATCACACATGTGATATTGGCTAACTACGCTTAGCCTCGATTTTGGGCTTGGGTTTTTTGAACCTAGACACAATAATGCATATACGTTATACATTTACAGATCAGATATGGGTGAGTGCACAAAGTTGAGGGACCTTTTAGATGCAATGGTAGAGTGAAGTCAATCACTCTTGATCCATAAAATAGAAATCATCCCAAGCATTCTCGACCCTACAAAGCCTAGTTTCAAGGCTGCCAACATGCATGCCAATTAGGATAGTACATAGCAACACACCCATATTTTACCTTGCAAAAACGCGCTCCTATTTTACCTCGCAAAAATGCGCTCTCGTTTTGCTTCAATAAAACACGCTCCCATTTTGCTTCAATAAAATGCACAAAACGGGGGGAGTCCTTAGTGGTAAGGGGAGACAAAGGGATGTATGTGTGTGTGTGTGTGTGAGAGAGAGAGAGTGAGAGACAAAGATAGAGTGGAGGGGCGGGGGGGT
>LPNX010083066.1:0-43671 GCA_001517045.1 Pseudotsuga menziesii
GTGTGTGTGTGTGTGTGTGTGTGCGTGTGTGTGTGTGTGTGTGTGCGCGCGCGCGCGTGTGTGTGTGTGTGTGTGTGTGTGTGTGTGTGTGTGTATGTGGGTGAGTGCAATTTAATGATGGTCTCTTATGATTGGTTAGTGACAATGCGAATATGGAGAAACATCAATATCTTGATTTGGAGGTGTGATAAAATACACAATTTTGATTAGCATATGTACACATTAATGCATTGATACGACCATTGGTTTCCAAATTCCAAGGTGTCTCTTGTAATATTCATGATTATCCGCATTCAAATGTGACTCTTGGAGTGAATGTTCACAATGACATAAAATAAACATAATTAACCCTTAAGGATTAATATTTCCAACAATTCCCTCCTTAATCCAAAGGGGTATGTGTGAGTCTAAGAAAAGAGAACTGCAAAAAATGGAAGTGGATAGTTTCCAAAGGTTTAACATCTCCAACTTAACAATCTAAATTTGCCAAGTAAGCTAGAAAAATTTGATGTCTTTTGATAAATACAAGTGCTCCCTGAATTAGTCATTTTTTGATGACCAAAAACCAAAAAGGATATTAGTAACAATAGAAGCTAATGTCTTCTACTAAGTTTGTGGTTTTAGGATGAATACAAACTTTAGAACTTGGCAATAAATCTAATTCATACTTAACATTTCTCTTTGGAACTTGGCGCAAGGTATCACTGGAGGTTCCTTCTGGAAAGCGGTGGTTTAAGGACCACCACAAACTAATGTCTAGAAGAAGTAATTGGAGTATGATTTCTTCTAATAAATGGGTGATTAGGGAAACCACAAACCAAATCAAGTTCATTGGAACATGGTTTTGGATCTAGTTCAGGATTTCTTTTTATATCGCTTACTTGTTTCTTATTTTCCAGCATTCCCCCCTATTATGAACACCATAAGGTGTAGAAAATCTCATGGTGGTTGTGAGTGTGAAAACTAGACATGGGATATCACGATCTAATGAATTCCCTGGAGCATGGATGTCTTATTTTTTCTTGATGTAACTCTAAATCCAACTTATTTGAATATAGTTTTGGATCATTCTCACTTGTTCTTGAACTAAATAAGGTTGTGACTACTTGTTGTTAGATTGATAGGGTTTTGAAAATTGAACCCTTCCCATCTCTTCATGATGTTCCCCACTTTCAGGTACAAGATGAGAAGTATGAAAATGTTCTTCTTGAAGCTGGGTTAGAACTTGAGACTTGGTTCTACAGTATGAATGATATATCGTCTTGGTTCTTGTTGACTATTTCCAAGAAGCAATCCATCCATAGTAAATCTTCAATCTTGCAAGCTTCTTTAGTGTCAAACGTCTATCTAAATAATGGTTATGCTTCCCACATTGCTGACAAGGATGGATATCAAAGCGTTACTCTTCCATGTGGAAACTCACTAATAATGTTGCCACTTGCTAGTTTTTCTAATCAAATTAAGTTGATTAGGATCTTTATCTAAACGAATGACAAGAAAAAAAAGATACACAAGATATAGCAGATACACAAGACATGAATATTCTCATTGGGAAACCATAAAGGAGAAACTTGCTCATAATAGTTTCATAACTAAGACAATATCACAAGATGGAAAAACCCAATAAGAAGAAGTCTTATGCAACTCTCTCTCTCTCCTCCTTTTATTTCTCTCTCACCTCATGCAAACTTGATTAAGGGTGTGTGTGTATAAGTGAGGGAGAGAATCTCCTTATTTATACCCTTCAAGTGATTGATATCCCAACTTGACTGGGTTGACCTCTAACCCTGATAGGGATGACTTCTCCTAGAGAGACTCCAAAAATACATTACATAATATTATACTGGGGACTATTTCCCTGAATTACAGTGGAGTTTGTACCTTAAATACCATGTACAATAATGACATCCCAAAAGGAGGGAAACACATATCCGATGGGGGTACAACAACATATAATGATAATATAAATCAAAATATCTTTTGAAGTTACAAATACAACAACACTCTTAACATATATATATTCCCTCTTAACTAGGAATATATTCTCTCTCTCACCACAGCCATCAACATATATGGTCAAGTCATCATCACAGAGTCATCATCATAGCTACTGCCATAATCATCATCTTGTCGATCATTGAGTAGTACTATCTATTATCAAAAGTTTCTATAGATCCATCCCTATTTCATGATAGGTGTAGGTATAATACTCATTCAAGTCTTCATCATAGTCACAAGAAAGCCATCAAGTAGGTACAACCCAAGACCATTCATTACATTGCCACTGTAATCACCTACATCTTTTACCTTCATCTTGTTGTATCCATATTATTTCATCATCATGCACAAAAGAAACAAGCATAAAACATAGAACAAAATCCACATTTATACCACCTGGGTTCTACCAACATAGGACTATGTCAAAATATTTCATGTCACCAAGAAAACCTATAACTTCCAATATGCGAGAATCACTTAGGAGCGAACCAAGTGCATTGAAACTCTTGTCATCTCGAACATGGGAACAAACACATGCAAGGAATGATTACGACTGAAAAACCTATGTACCACAATGAGATCTTTTCCATTCTAAGTCAGCCTCAAGGAATTATTACATCCGAACAACCTACGTCCAGGATTCCTTCCATTTGGATAACCTTCTAAGACTTATTACAACACCAATATATCTTCTATCAACCTACGTACCACACCAAGATATCTTCTGCTCCAGGAAAAACCAAAGGACTCATCACATTTGAACAACCTGCATACTATGTCATGATATTTTACACTTTATATAACATATACAAGGATTGATTACGTCCAAGGATAACATGCATACTACGCTAGGACTGATTACATATGAGGACAACCTACAAGGCTGATTACGTCCAAGCAACATGTGTCATATGACAGGATATTTTTTACTCAAGGAAACCCTATCTCTTTTCCCATGTGAGATGTCATGCATCTGCATCTTCTGGTCTCTCATCATCTCTACATAAGAGAATTCCATGATCTTTTACATTTCCAAAACAACATGCAGCTCTGATTATGCTAGAACTTGTTACTCCCTATTTTTAGGGGCCTTGTTCTAGATTACATTTTGAAGCTTTACTGCTTCACTCTACATCATACAAAATATGCAAGTCAAATCAAACAAATCATATAGTATCTTTCAAATCCATACTACCTTAGAACTAGCTTAGCAAACTGCAACAAATTCTTCCTCGGTTGTACTCAGCGTCATGCAGGACTACTTCATGCTAAAACCGAATATCATACCGCATCTCGAACTCAATAAGAAACCCGAATATATCTTCCTATTAGTGGTGTTTCCTTCCCAATACAAATCAACATAACCATGTAGGTTAATCTTCTAATTCACTGTAATTTGATCCCATACTCAATTGTACCATTCAGGTACATCAACAAATGCTTTTCAACAACCAGGTGAACATATCATAATTCGTTAGGAACTAGATCAGTGTGTTCACAACAAAGCATATGTATAGTCTTGTATTCAATAGTTACATCAATGAACCAATCATATGACGATACATCCTGGCATCAACCAACTCTGATGAAGCATCACACAAAAGCTTCAAGTTCGATGCCATAGGTGTGGCTATTGCCTTGCAGTCCAACATTTCAAATATTTTCAAAATATCCACTACACACTTTCCTTGACCAAGGAATATTCCATATGCACTCTACCACACCTTCATGACTAAGAAGTAGTGCATCATCCCTAGGCCTTTCATCTCGAAATCAATGGCAATATTCCTCTTTGCATCTAAAATGATTTCATCCATTATTGTCAGGAACATGTCTTCGACATATAGAAGGAGCATCACTAGTATTATGTCTTCAACCTTTTAAGTAAATGTTGGAATCCACTTTACTATTAGTAAATCGTAAGCTCATAAGGATTCTATCCATCTCGTCGCACCATGTCCTGGGTGCATGTTTCAATCCAGACAAGGCCTTCTTCAATTTTCGCTCATGAGTGTGCTTGTTATGTGTCTCAAATCCTAGTGGTTTTTCTACATAGACTTCCTCTTCGACTACACCATTCAATAATGTTGTCTTGACATCCATCTAGTGTATCTTCCATTTCATTACTGCAACACATGAAAGTATGGTCCTAATGGAGGTGTACCTCACTACGGGTGCACATTTCTTCTCGTAGTTTATGCCTTCTTTCTGTGATAATTTTCATTCCACAAATACTTCCTTGTGTTTCTCGATGCTACCATCTGCAGCATCCTTGATCTTGTAGATACACTTTGAAGTCATGAAATACTTCCTTTCCGGTATCGGAACTATATCCCAGACATAATTCTTCATAATCGATTGGTACTCCTCGATCATGACATCCTTGCATTCTTTATTTTCTTCAACTTCTTCATAGATGGAAGGTTCCTTGTCAATGATGTCACACAACATGGACACATAGTTGTTGTAAATTTTTGATATTTTCATTTCTCTTTGCATCCCATCTAGAGATCATACATTTCTACTTATTGTATGAGTTCTTGTTCACATGCTATTTTTCTCTTGTGGGAGTCCTTCTTGTGAAGTGTCTCTATAGGATCTTATGGTTCTTCCATGTCATGATCCTCATGGAATTATGGAATTTATTCTACAATTTTTCATACCTTGGCCTCTTGTTCCTTAAAGTTCCTTAACTTCTTCAATAGGTGTCTTCCTGGATTTGGAGTATGTCGAGTCTTCATAAAATGTTACATCTCTACTAATGTCGATCTTCTTGAATCCTAGGAAGTATATTCGGTATCCCTTCATGGTATCACTATATCCTACAAATATTCCCTTCTTCCCCGAAGGATCAAGATTGGTCCTTTTCTCCTTTGGGATGTGTATATATACACAACAAATAAATATTCTAATATGGATGACTTCTGGATTCTCTCTCGAGAAAGCCTCTTCAAGGATCTTATTGTTGAGTACTTGATGAGGAGTACGGTTTTGTACATACACAACTGTTCTTACTACTTCCATCCAAATATGCATTGGAAGGTCTTGTTCATGTAGCATTGCTTTCGCTTATTCCATTATAGATCCATTATTTTGTTTTGCAACTCCATTATGTTGAGGATTATATGGAGTGCTAAACTCTCTCTTAATCCCAGACTCTCTGCAAATTTCCTTGAATTATTCCACAGTGAATTCTCCTCCATTATTTGACCACAGAGTCTTGATCTTCATTTTAGTGTCGATCTCGACCAAGTATTTAAATTCCTTGAATTTACTAAACACTTCATTTTTCCCTTTCAAGAAATATATCCAAGTCATGCTTAAGCAATCTTGTATAAAGAAAACGTTGTACACATACTTGCTTAATGAGATGGAAGATGTGGGCCCGCATACATATCAATGTACTATCTCTAGTATTCCTTTAGATTTACTTTGATTGTTGGAAAATGTCTTCTATGCATTATTTCCTTTTGCACATCCTTTGAAAACAACTTCATGCTTTGCTTGGATTTCTGGAAGTCCTGATATTTCTTTGCTTGCAATCGGTAGTTCTTTGTAATGCACAAGTACAAGAATTCATTTCCATAGTCCACTTGGTTCTATCGAGTCATGAACTAATTCTTGTTTAGCCTATCCCTTTAGTTTGTACAATACTGCATCATTCTCTCCAATCACCGTTTCATCATTGATTGTATTTCCTTTAGCCCACATTATAACTTGGTCATAAAAAAATGCAACTCTCATTCCCTTTGAATCTAGTGCATATATGGAGAGCATATTCTTCTTCAATCCTAGAACATATATCACATCTTTCATCTTCAAATATTTCCTGTATTCTAGCTTGTATGAAGCTTCTCCACTTCCTTTGATGGGGTATTGATAATAATCCACTAGTTTCACCTTGTGAGGTGACTCATGCTCAAACATATTGACGAATTATTCTTTGTATCATGTCACTATCCACAATCCTATTGTTTCACACATTTCTTGTCATCATCATATATTGAGATCCAAGTATCAGTATTTTCCTCAAATCTTCAAGTTGTGAAGTTAAAAGTGGGCCAGGATCAATGATTTTTAGGCCACTACTGCACTTTCCCTGTGGTCAATGTGTGGTAATTGTATGTGTAATGCCTTTTTTCCTTGAGAAATAAGTAGTGCCACCTCCACTTACCTTTTTGCAATGAGCGGTTCTCCTTTGGTAATGCTTTGTCTCCTTGGAGAAAGAGCATTGCTTGAGTTTTAAGAGGAAAAAAGAGAATATTTGAGAGGATTATCAAAGCTTGACTTCATGGAGGCCTCATCCCTAAGATTTATGACCACCTAGGATCAAGATCCATCAGAATAGGATACTCCCTCCACCTCACCCATGAGATCCTCAACCTACTCTATCATCCCATGGATTTAAATACAAGCTCACCCCCCATGGGAAAGGGGAGGAATATTGTGTTACAACATCAAAACTCTCTTCAAATACAATCAAGAAGAGTGAGCATTTGGTAGACAAGTTTGGATTTGAGGAAAGGTTTTCTTGGGAAGAGCTTTCCAACACTAAGGATTTGGTTTTAATCTCTCTCTCTATTTCATTTATGAAAATAAAAGTTCCTTTTCCATGACTGCTATTGTATCCAATTCAATTCTTTCATTGTTGAACTCCTTAGTCATCAACATAGGATCATATATTGAACTTGTTACTTTATTATTGTGTGTTCTTTGCTGTGTTCTTTTTGTAGGACAATTTGTGGAGATTAACACTCCAAATTCCAACCTATTACAGTTTGTGATAGGTATAAGGGTTTATTCAAGACATATATTTGATCTTAGAGAAAGTATTTTTGTTTGTTGTGACTTCTTTGTTCTAATTGTGTGTGTTTCATGCTAGGGAAACAACTTATGTCTGTAGAAGGTGAGCATTTCCGTAAACACCAATCATTGCTTCCATGTGAGATATTTTCTATGAGTGCTTATATTAGCACACACACTTCATCTAAAACATCCTTCTCTCTTTTGAATATTTTGTTTGTCATTTCATTTCCTTCGACGATATGAGCATGATGTCTCTTATTATTTTCATTGAAGAGTTCTTTGTTCTTGGGAATATCACTCGCAAATTTTCCGTTTTCATCACAAGTGTAACATCGAATGTTGGAAGTATCTCTTATAAAATTCTTTTGTTTTGTGTCCTTATTTTTGTTATGATGGTGGTTCTCCTTCTTTCTGTAGTTTCTTCTAGTGTGAATTGTAAGAGATTGATATTCAGTTTCTCCCATATTCTCTTCTCTTATTATGAGCTGAGCTTCTTATTTTGGGCATTCTTCTCGGAGTCTGTTGAAATAGATCAACTTCCTTCTTGCACAGATTCCTTGAATGAATGAGTCACACCATATTGGGAGGCCATTCAAGATAGTCATCACAATATATCCTTCTTCTACATTCTCTCCATCTTCTTCAATTTTTTCCTTGATTTGAGAAACCGTTGTGAAGTAGGGTTGTATTGTCTCTAAGTTCTGTATCTTCACATTCTTCAACTAGTCCCTCAATGTCATCTTCCAATTGATGTTCTTTCCTGTGAACATCTTTGCCAAAGAATAAAATACTTCCTTTGGTGTCTTAAAGGATGACACATGGGGGATGAGACGATCCTTAATAGAATATGAAATGGTTCTCTTAGCCTTAACCAAGTTCTTCTTATGATTAGCATTAACCTCATCTCCCTCTAGATCTAGAAATTTTACACTAATGTAATGATGCAAATAATTCCCTTCAAGGATCAAGGAGATTCTTTACTTCCATGCTTGGAATTTATCATCTCCTCCAAGATTGTCCTCATGCTGAGTATCATGAGTCATTTTTGAATGAGAACCTCAAATGGAAATAGAAAATATTTAGATCTTACCAATCTGAGGTGTCCAACTTGGTTTCGAAGTTGGATGACCTAGGGTTTGATAGAGAAACCCTTATTCTCCAAACTTGGAATTTGGAAATTTTGTTTGGACATAAATATGCACCTCATTGAGGTGAGTTTCTTAGCTAGGTCCTTTTCTGAAGACATAGGAGGGAGGAATCTGAAACTTGATTCCCTATTTTCTTCCCACAATGTCTCATAGTGTCATGTAGTAAAAAAAATTAAAGTTCTCCAAATTTGGAACTTCTTCCACCAAAATATGTTCCCTTCTATGGTGAGTTATCCTATCCCTCTTTTCTTGATTATCTATCGAGAGAACAAATTGAACTAGGAATCCCTAGTTTATGCTGCTGCACAGTGCCTTATTTTAGAGAGGCTTTGATGCCATGTTATTTTTTCTAATATAATTAACTTAATTAGGATCTTCATATGAAATAATAACAAGCAGAACAAGATACACAATACATAAATATTTTCATTGGGGAAACCATAAATGAGAAAACTCGTCAAAATTCCTCAAAATAGTTTTGCCACTAAGATATTAGCACAATATGGAAAAACCCAATAAGAAGAATTCTTCTATAGATCTCTCTCTCTCCTCCTTGTCTCTCTCTCACACCTCATACCAACTTGAGTGAGTGTGTGTGTGTCTATACATGAGGGAGGCCACCTCCCTATTTATACCCTTCAATTGTCTGACCTCCCAACTTGACTGGGCCGACCTATAATACTAACAGAGTCGAATTCTCCTAGAGAGACTCCAAAAATAAATTACATAATATTATACTGGGGATTATTTCCCTGGCTTACAATAGAGGTTGTACCTCAAGGACCATGTACAATAATGACATCATGAAAGGAGGGAAACACATCTCCGATGGGGGTACAACAACATACAATGATAATATACATCCTAATATATTATGAAGTTACAAATTAAACAACAACACTGATGTAAAGAGAACTCATCTGGAATAAATATAGAACTTTGAAATTGGATTAGTTCGGAATAATCTAGAATATGAAAGGTGACTTCCTTATCATTTCCAAGACCTCTTTTGTGTTTGTTGATCTTGAGTTCTTTCCAAGGTTTGATGATGGGCTTGGAAATATTATGTTGAACATGATAATGAGAAGCTTAATATTTTTATATCATTTAATTGACTTGGTTGTGCACTAACAGATGACAGGAATCATATTCATATTCAAAAGAGGTTTTTTTAATAATAACTAGTTTAGAATGTTGATTACATTGTTGTACATTGTCATGCTGGAGAATTCCCAATTTGGATTTCAAATCTTGCAAATGAGTTATAATAGTTAGGAGAGTTCCATTTTTATCATGATTGAATTGTCAATAGTAGTGGGTTTTATAGTGTTCAATAACTCTAACATTTATTAAATTTTAGAAATTATTAGGATTGGTTGACTCAACAAGTAGGTCCAATTTACAAATTACTCAACAACAAATTGAGGCCTTCTTGCAACTCCACCCATTTACAAACAAAATCAATAAAATAAAACTCATCGGTTGGAGGTATCATCTTATGCTGAAAATGCACCCGTTTACAAAAAACTCAACTTAGAAAATAATTGCAAGTACAAGTGAACTTACAAAAATCTTATTTTGCAAGTTAGAATGTAGAACCTGAAACTAAGCTAGTTTTTAAGAGATGAATGCTTTCTCTCCTTTTGCGGTGTCAAGGCTAGGAACCAACCTATCTAACACTTCAAAATTAACTCAATAGTCACCTTGTTTCTCTAATATGAGATGAAGAGTGGTGAAATATCTTTGGTAATATTTATGGCAGCCATTGTGAAAAATAAATCCAGGAGAAATGAAAAATCTAGATTCTTCTACAATACAACTTTTATTTTCAATAAATTATGGTCTTACAAACCTGTTCTAATCATGAAAAAAAATAATGAAGACTACAAACTAGAAACTAGGTCTGCTTGAAGAAAAGTATTTCTTTCATACCATAAAAGATGTTATATGATCTTAAACAAGGAAAAACATAAAACCAATATTGAACTAGTCATTCTCCTTCGAGATGCTAATAACATTTTTATTTTCTTAGTTGATATGGGAAATTTAGTAAAAATGATGGTGCTACTTAATTCCATATCCAAGACTAGCATGACCAATTGTGGAATCCTACAATAGACAAAACATATGCTAATATGCATCGCCAAGTCTAGCTATCAATCTCTTTGGAAAGGGCTTCATTAAAACTCATTGATACAAAGAAGCTTAAGTGTGCATGGACATAGATGCATCCATTCATTCATGATTCTATTGAAATTGTTTTGGTGTGCAAAACATTGTGTAACTTCATGGGTTCTCATTAGCCTCACCAACAATAGATAATATACCAAATGATTTACCAATGCACCAAAATAATACCTCCAACAATATGCTTTAGTGTACCAACAGTATCATTGAACACATTCTAGAAATTGGGGTTCATGAAGGAGGTCACATTATTAGTCTTCAATGAACACTAGTATTCACACATGTGTACTTCATGCAGTGGAGGAGATACAAGTCACGACCTCTATTTTCCATACAGGCAACCAATCAAACACACAAATCCACACTCCAACTTGATCTCCATTGTAGGATTCAATATTCAATACTACAACAATGTACTCATATGTAGCTATATATTGATATACAACTATATACCAATGCTTCAATGAACTCACTAATTATACCATCAACTCCAACAATACACAATCACTCAATAGAGAGATGGACAACAACTATAGAGATGGATACCAATGATACCAATGGAGGAATCACCTCAATGAAACAAAGGACTAGGGCTCATGATAGGGTTCTAACCAGAAAACACTAAATAGAATATCATCATCATGATCCACATAGCACATTCCTAAAGGAAAAAGTGTAAGGTTTTACTGTGAACAAAGCACTAAATTGCAACACTCCCAGTTTGACCATCATCCGACACATAAACTAGGAATCATCAATACCCTAGCTATAAGAGCCTCTAGGATTTGTGATGTTGAACATCTCAAAGAAGAATAGGGTAACCTTGTTAAAGTTTTCAAAAACATCGGTTACAAAGAAAATGACATTAGGAGAACCTTTAGGAACCTCTTAGGCAAACCAAAAAACCCCCACCAACCCAATGACAAAAAAAGGGCCTACCTCCCTTACATTCAAGGCGTCACGGATAAGGTTTCCAAAATATTAAAAAAGAAAGAAATCCTTACAACCTTTAAACCTCTAGAAACCATCAGGCAGAAAATGAGGACGATTAAAGACAAGGTTGATGAGCATCAACAAAAAGTTGTCTATAGGGTCACATGTTCTTGTGACCTTAACTACATTGGAGAAACTAGTCGGTTGCTCAAGATTAGATTAAAGGAACATGGGGTCGACATTTGCAACCAACGTATCCGCACCTATGCCTTGGCGGAACACTCGGAGAGGTCTAAACATCATACATGTCTTGAAGATTCCTCGTTGCTTGCAAAAGAAAACCACTACTTCAAAAGAAGATTCAAAGAAGCCCTAGAAATGATCAAACACACTAATAACCTTAATAGGGATGGTGGTTTTGAAGTCAGCAAGAATTGGGTCCCCCTTATCAAATGTCAAAACAAATCCGATTTGTCTAGGTTTTAACCTATCTTAATTAAAAAACCCTAATATAAAAACTTTAATTAAAAACTTTAATAAAAAACTTTAAAACTTTAATTATAAAACTTGAATTATATAAAACTTTAATAATAATAATTAAAAACTTAAATTAAAATTTTTGAACCTTAATATTAAAGATTTAATTAAATAATTTTTGTACTTTAAAAAAACTATACTAATTTTTAAAAAACTTTAAAAACTTTAAATAATTATAAATTTATTTTTTTATTAATTATTAAAGCTTTAATAAAAATTTTAAAACTATAACTTTTTAGAAAAGCTAACAGACTTTTTAAAACATTTGGTATTTAGTAAACTTTTGATAACTATTAAGCTTTTATTATTTTGAACCTTTTAAACATATTATCAGAATAAATTGATTCAAATTTTTTAAAATATTATTAAAAAATTAAAAATTTTAAATATTATTAAAAATTAAAAATTTTAAATATTATTAAAAATTAAAAATTTTAAATATTATTAAAAATTAAATTTTTTTAATACTCTACTTAAACTTAGGATTAGTCTGCCAACTATAATTAAAATTTTTGGTAACTTAATGTTGCAGCCGCAACCATTCTCCCCAAATTTCTTAAAATTTTGGGCCCCTCCTCATGATTTAGCGTTGTTCTTAAATCGTAGGATCTTGGAACTTATTGGTCGGGTTTTAATTTTGAATGATTGTGCAGACTGATTTTCAGCCGGTTTCAAGGGTTTCCTGTGTTTGATTTTTGTGATTGATTGCAGATGTGAGTTTGGTTTACTAGCCAGTGATAAATCAGATCTTTTGTTCTTTGAGTCCGCAGTTTCGGAAGTAAAATTGGTTTTAAACCTTTGCTGATTTTCTGTTTTAAAAAAAGATTCCAAACACTTATTTTTTCTGTTAAATCGGGTGTCACACCATGTTAAATCGACTGCTTTTGTCCTTTTCCCTTCCGCCGTTGCGACTCCCAAAGCGACTTAACACCCAAAGTGCAAAGCACTCCGACTGTCGATGTGTATTAGTCTTTTAATCGCGTACCCGTAGCTTTTTCTCTTCCGCCGTTGCAGATGGGAAAGTCATTTGGATTCTGATATAATGTCTTCTGACTTCCAATTGGGGAACTTTCCCGCCCATGGGTCGCATGTCCTTAACCTTTTCTTTTCCGCCGTTGCGGCTGTGGGTAGGTATTTTGAGCCACCGTCGAGTTTTCTGTTGTCCGTCGTTGGTGATGTCTGTCGAGCCTGTAGGCGAACGAAGTAGTAGTGGCAACATTTGTTAATATTCTCAGATCAACTGGTGCACCTGGCCATTTCCTGTGGATTAGCCGTTTCAGTTAGTATAATTTGACATTTATTTTGGAATACGACCCAGTGAATGATGCACGTTGGCTAATTGCAGGAAAATCCAAAAGACGGTTCATATTGCCACGACATGAAGGTACTGATTGGAGAAAGGATCTCAAAGGGTGTGGGTAAAGTAAAAGACAAAATCGAAAGCAACAAGGGGACATATCTGAAAGGTCCATCAGTTACTTAGCTGATAATGAGCTTGCGCAGAAAAAAATGAAAAGGAGGGAGATGAAACGCCCGAAGAACCGAAGAGTCACACATTTGGGGGGGAACCCAAGCGGTCTGCTCTTGTGGTTTAAATATTGGAAAGTAGAACTTATAAAGGGATTTTTCCCTGGAAAACTTGTAAACCTTTTTCTTGTAAGAGGAACTATTTCGTTTTACAAACCAGAAAGTGAAAACTTTACCTGTTGGAGAAAGAGCTATGTGGAATGAATCAATGCGTTTAAATGAGCAATGTTGAGTGTGAACTATTTCATTTTCAGCTGTGTCTCATTAGCTGTAAGAGTGTTCTAATTTCTTGAACCTATGTTCTTGTCTGAAGATTCTTCGGTATTTTTATGGTGTTCTTCCACTATGAGTAATGGGATGTTTTAATTGTTGATGAGCTATCTTGTCATGTATACTTTTACTTCTGTTTATATGTTTGGTTATAAGAACAGCTATCTGTGATTTGCCATAACACCTGAACAATATTGCATTACTCATGAATTAATCTAGCTCTCTAGAGATAGTTTAGTTAGTTTTATTTTATTACTGTTTGTATGATTTAGATGCTTGTGAGTGCTAAGAGGAGAGGTAAGAACCCGCGTATCACATTGTGAATGCTCTTTGCATATTTATCACTTTGCATTGTTAATTAGGCAGGTGCATTTCATAATTTAAGTCAAAATACAAAAACTCGGTGGAGCGGGCCATAACCAGTAAACCCTTTGTTTTTTTACTTGACCTACGATAACCGGACCGCAAATCGAACGGATTCCCTACACCAAACAGTCATGGTCTAGTTGCGAACATTGACTGGGGAGAATCCATTACTATTGTTTCCTGCAAATTCCCGGGCCTCAACAGTTTTGGCGCTAGAAGGAGGGCCCCCAGTGCATGGCTGGCCGAGGAAACCCATTTTCCCAAGATTTTTCCACTGGTAAGAGTTATGAAAGTAGTGGGATTCATAATCCAATTCCAGAAGAAAGAGAACATCTATATTCTGTTGGCAATGAAGTTGTTAATGATCTGAGAAGACACACCAAGGCATATGTAAAGAAGATTGGAGGATTTCCAATTATCCCTGAATTGCCCAGAAGAGAATATAAAAAGAAAATCGTCCTGTAGTAGAAGACTTAGTGCTGGTTGGAGACTAGGAAGAACTTGTAGAAACAACCTTATAGGAAGTTGTGCTACCTTTGAATCAAGAAGGCCCAGATACCCCTCACAGTTCTCCTGCTCATACTCCAGTTGGCTCACCGCCTCACTCTCCACCTAGACTCATGGCAGGAGTAAATGCTAATCCACCACCTAACCCACCAAATCCACCACCTGCTTGGAGAGCTAGATCACTGTTAAACTTGACACCTCCATTACACGACTGTTATCCGCCTAAATGGCACCTCTCCGTCCGAGTACCGACATTCCTCATGTTGGTACACAAAAGGACATCTATGGATTGAGGTTTTCCCAGGGTACTATAGAGTGGCTTATTTTATAACACATTCTTCCTTTATCTAGATAGTCACTTTGCCATTTTTACTATGTTAAGTTGTATTCGCGACTCTCCCTTTATACAACTCGCGAGTAATTTGCGAGTGTCAGTTGTTGCAAGTTGCGAATGGATGTATTCGCGGGTTGCCCTTATGGTAAGTCACGAATCATTCGCGGGTTGCTTTTCTACATACCTGCGAATGTGTCCCTTAATAGTTAAAAATAATAGCACGCGATAGCTTGAGATTAGTTAAGCCTTTTCCCTTAATCCTCTTAACTGTCTCAACCTCCTCAACTTGTGAAACTGCCTTATTTCCTCCATATAAATATAGGCCTTGGGGAGGGTGTTGTATATACAGACTTGGAGAGAAAAGTTATGCTGGTGGATTTTATACATAAGTCTTTGGAGTAGTGGAACTCATAATCCTTTGGTTGCAGAGGAGTCCTTGTCTCAGACGTTGGGTTGTAACCTTAAACTCTTTCCATTATTGATAATAAATAGATTACTTCTTCCATATGTGTTTCATGTATCTTGGTTTGATAAATGTTTATGTTTCTGCATCTTATATATGATTTATCTAACCTGCTTATATATATATGAATCATCTTGTATCTGGAAGATTGTTTATTGACAGGTGAAAGAGGAGCAATCCTGAAGACTTTGGAAGGGGAACAGAGAAGAAGAGGACAGCAAGGATTGACCTTCGTTTATCAAGTAAGTCCTTCTAGCCCTCATGTTTCCTATTCTGTACTTTAGAAGTCAATTGTATGCAAGTAATTGAGTATGTTGGTAACCCCAGACCTATGGTTATTTGGTGTATATTCCTTTACAACAGAACTGGCGACTCCACTGGGGAAGCCTAGACTGCTGTAGGTTTTTCTGTCTCCTGACTAGTCTTTGCTTGGAAGTTTGTCTGTGATCTTTTGTCCTGGTTTATACTTGCTTCAGTATTCAAAGTCTTGTTATTTTTCTTGTTTTTGAGAAAAAATTTATACCCATTCGCGAGTTGTCCTTCTAGATAGTCACAAATGTAGGTTTACATTCGCGGGTTGCTATACTGGATAGTCGTGAGTCATTCGTAGGTTGCTCTTATAGACAGTCGCGAATACTCCTGGAAGTAGGGATTTTTAGGTTAAAGTTTGCTTGTTCTTTGCTTTGGGTAATCCCTGTTTCTGAGTGGATTTTATTATGAGTGCTGTGTGGCTTGTTTGAAGGGATCTGTTGATCACATTTTTGTGCTTTTTCGAAAGCCCTTGAGTCTTTTTGCTTGGATTATTTACTGCTTGCATGCTGAAGTGGGTGGCCTGTTTGGGTTGTGGTTTAAAGTGTCTTTGTTTAGATCTGCTGTCAAGGTCTTGGGCTCTGTTTTTCCAGTCTGTCTTCTGACAGAAGCTGGTTGTCACTTTCCTTTGTAATTCTGCAGTGATTGTTGTCATTGTTTGCACCCAAGATAGGGTTCCTAGCCTCCCTTGTTGGTTGTCTTTTGTTTCGGTCAGCTTGTTTGCTTCAGTCTGTTGCTTTTAGATAGTTTATTTGATCCAAGTTTGCTCAAGTACAGTGCATTGTAGTTTTTCTTTTGCTTTTATATAAGAAAATTAAAAAGAACGTATACTTGTTTTTACTGCTTTCTCCCCCTACCTCCTTCTTTGGCTTGACCTTATTGGACAAGGTACTGAGTAGCCTTTGTTTGTAGGTTTAGATTGATACTTGGGCCTTCTTGACCTTTGTTTATGTCATTCTTTTTGCTCAGTCTTTTCATTCCAAAGTTGTTGGCTTTTCTACTTTTGTAAGCCTTTTTTTCAAGAGAGGTTGATATCTATCTTTAGGGAAACCTAGGGTTTGTTTTTGGGGAGTAGAGTAGTTGTCTATTTGCTTTGCTTATAGTACTTGCTTGCATTAGTTGGTAGGCTGATTTTTCTTTTGCACTTATAAAAGAAAAAGACAAAAACACATGTTTGCTTTATATGCATGTAGATTAGGTTTTTAGTCTAGATTGCATAGCATATCATTGCTTTTGAAAAAATATAAAAAGAATTTGTTATTTTGTGGTTTTCAAGTTTCTATTTGAAAAATAAAGAGAATAGTTTTTGCTTTTTGCATTTCATTTCTCTTTTCTTAGTCATTTTGTTTCAACTTTTGAGTCAAAACACCACGTAAGTTTCATGCCATTTACCCTCTGACTAAAAATAGCCCTTAAAATAAACGATATAATTTTAAAAATTGCTAGTAAGTTTTATTTTATAGGGTCATACACCAACTAGCTTAGGCTAGAATTGTGGACTAGGGAGTTTCAACTCTCCACAAATGTTAAAATTTCAGACGTAGTTGGCATATCACTAGGTAAATCCTTGACTTTATCGACTGTATCTGGGAAGCTCCTCTCAAACAGGAGTTAAGCACTAGGGCGCATGGAGGATTGGATAGAGGAGATAACCCTCCGAATCCTTGTCAAAATGTAACTCAGGACTTTTACGCATCTGGGGATTCTATCCTAGACAGAGTTTCGGGCTCATCTACCCTACCCATGAGTACGAGTTCGGCTGACGAATGTCAATATAGTTAAGGTAGCCTTTAGTCTCTTTGACATCTAGGGTTCATACATAGGTACACCTGAAGGTTATTTCTGGTTGACCTTGGACGGACTTGGAAGGTAACCCTGGTAGAAAGTGTGGGAGGGCGGTGGGTGATTCCTCTAATTGTGCCTAAGAAAATCTATAGGGATTCCAAGTAACTGTCTATCAGCTTTCTTCTAGAAAGTACATCTTATACCTGTTTGTCTGTTTGGCTTTAGGAATTTTTAGTGAGTGCTTTGTGGTTTGTCTGTACTTAGTGTGCCTGTAGGTGTATGCTTTGTAATTTTGGTTTCCTATCAACCTCAGACTTTGTCTCTTGTTTTGAAACTATGGCTAGCACCCCTTCGAACACCAACCAAGAGATCCCCATGCTGGGAACTCCTTGTACTATTCCTCTCATGGGGAATGTTGGTGTTCCCTTGATGGCCACCTTGAATCTTCCTGGATTCACCCTAGGGCTACCGGTGTGGTTGTTTTCCACTCCAACTGTCTTGAATGCTCCTGATGCTTCTCAAGTAAGCTCCTTATATCAAGGGCATCAAAACATTGTTTCCCATTCATCTGTAGTTGATTCTCCTCCTCCTTCTACCTCATGCGGTGAAAGTACTGATACTAGTAACCGGTAGTCTAAAAGGAGTAAAAGAAGGAGGAATAGGAAGAAGGCACATAAGCAAGGGGGCACCCGTTCAACCTTTGCAAGTCAAGTTGAACATCACCACCCAGCCTCTATTGTTCATGCTGGGGGCACCCATCCAACCTTTGTAGGTCATGTTGGATCTAAGCTCTCAACCTTTGCAAGTCAAGTTGATCTTCACCATCTAGCATCTGTTGATCATGATGGTGGGATCCTTCCCACCTTTCCAGGTCAATTCGGATCCAGTCACTCAGCCTCTGCAGTGCATGTTGATGGCACCCATTCAACCTCTGGTTTTCAAGTTGAACCTCCCCATCCAACCTCTGTTGTTCATGTTGGATCCATCCACCTAGCCTCTGTTGTTCATGCTGGGGGCACACACTCAACTGCTGAAAAGCTTATTGCTCCTAACCATTCAACCTCCGTTGTTCATTTTGGTGGTGCCCATCCAACCTCTGCAAGTCATGTTGGACCTAGTCTCTCAGCCTCTGCAAGTCATGCTGGGGGCAGTCTATCAGCCTCTGTGGTTCATGCTGAAGACCATCTGTCAGCCACTGCGAGTCATGTTGACATTGTTGCAAAGACTACCCGTTCAAAACACAAGCCCAAGTTTCCTTGTAAGCTTTGTGAGGGAGACCACCTTACTTATAAATTCCCTTCTATTGCAAAGGTGCACAGAGTTTGGAGTCATGGTCATCCTGTTTTTGAACATTTTGAAGTCTCTCAACAACCAACCTCTCTTAGTGAGGTTGGACCCAGTCATTCAGCCTCTGGTTTTCATGCTAGGGGCAAACTCTCATCCTCTGTAGGTCATGTTGAGAGCAAACAGTCATCCACTGCTAGTCATGTTGACACCGTTGAGAAAACTGGTCGTTCGAAGTGTAAACTTAAGTTCCCTTGTATGTTATGCGAGTGAGATCATCTTACTCACAAGTGCCCTGCTATCGTGGAGGTGCGAAGAGTGTGGTCCAAGACTCAAGAATTTCCTTCTCAAGAACAACCTATAGTTTCTCAACAACCTACTCAACCTTTGATTGATCAAGTGGTTGAACCAATCTCAGATTTGGTCGATCCCACTCTTCTTTCAAAGAGTGATCATGATGTGATTGAACCAATGTCATCTTTGGTCAATACCACTCTCCCTTCAGAGAGTGACTTTCATGAAGCGGTTGAATCGAGTTCAGTATCGATCAATCCCACTCTTCCTTTGGAGAGTGAAGTGTCTACTAGTCACATTTTCTTCACTGCCAGTTCCGAACTTACTGAAAAAGGGGGCACTGAACTTGCTTCGGATCAACCCCCACCAAGCCCTCAGATTGCTTCCTTTGATTGGGATAGCCTAGTCAAGCCGTGCCTTCCTTGTAATGAACCTTTCTAGATAAAGGTCAAAGTTGAACCTTATACGATTGCTCGTTGTATTGTTGATGAAGGAGCCTCAGTTAGTATTTTGTCTACTCGTGCTTGGCGAGGCATGGGATCTCCCAGCCTTGTGTCGACTGCTAGTCAGTTACTGGTGTTTGATAGAAGAACTTGTATAGCCTTGGGAATTCTTTCTCAAACACCTGTTACTTTGGGTGGGAAGACCGTCTTAGTTGACTTCATGGTGATAGAAGACCCCTTGCACTTTAATATGCTCCTTGGACGTGATTATTTCTATGCCATGTAAGTTGTGGTGTCAACATTCTTTCATGTGATGTACTTTAATCATGGTGAATAAATTGTCACTATTGATCAGTTGGATTTTCTTGATCTGTCTCCTGACCCAACTAGAGACCAGGTCTTTCCTTTATTGATTCCCAGTGTTTCTGTAGACACTACCCCGCCACAGGTGAACTATGTGGCCTCTTGTCTTTTGTGTTCAATTGCTACTGAGAAGCAGCCTCTGTTTTCATGCTTACCTTCTCGGGACTTGGTCCCAGCAGTTGAACATGTGAGTCATCCTATACATACTGTAGAGCCTTCTCTCCACTCTGTTGATCCATTTGAAAGTTTAGATATGTGTCCTATCTCGGATGTTCTCCTCCCTTTGGATGAAGTCTTCCTAGAGTCTTTGATACAGTCTGACCTTCTTTTGGATGTTGGTTCAGTTGTGACTAAGTCTAACCCTGATTTGCCTAGTAGACCTGACCTTTCTTCTTATGTTGGTCTTGTTGAGTCTTTTGACTCTTCCTTCAAACAGCAAGTCAGTGATCCTGATGAGTTTGATTTTTCTTATGAATTTTTTGACTCCTTGGATATTGAGTTTGTTCCTACAGACTCTATCTCCCTTGTTGATTTTTGCTCTCCTTTTGAGGTTGATATTACTGATTATAAACCCTCGAGCCTTGGTTCTATAGAATCTTCTTTGGTTGATTCTGCCTTGACTTTACCTTTTATAGAAGATAGCAAAGTCACATGTGTTTCTGCCAAAGTGACCCGCATCGGATCGTTTCTTCTGAATATGATTCTGATGTTGTTGTTTCTTGGAGATAGGATTTTTATTTGGATTCACAATTGTTTACTAGCCTTGCCTTGTTTTTCAAGTCGTAATTGCATTTGCATGTGCCCTGCTCGCGCTTATGAGCCTGATGCCGGCTTCCACGCTTTTAGCTCGTTTTATAAGCCCTCATCTTTGTTCTCATTATCGCCCATCCTTGTATCATTTTGCCTTTGCAACTTGACACCCTTTACCTTGAGGAGATGTTCCTCGAGTGTCCTTATCTTGCTCACTTTCCTTGCATTATGCATAGGTTTGTTCCTTGTGCTTGGAACTAGTTCCGCCTGCTTATGACACTCGTCTCCTTGCATTTAGAGCATTCTTTCTGCTCTCCTTCGAGCTCATTAAAAATAGTAAGGAGGCCGCGAGTTGACTTTTCCGGAGTCGTTAAAACTTCACGAGAAAGATTATGAGTTTCTTTAGGCCCAAGTCTGACTCCTCAAAATAGACTTGACTGCCGAGTAAACTTGTCCATTCAGGCTCGTTAAGAATATGTGAACGAGAATCCACATTGGTGGTAGGTTATCTCTTTCTCGGACCATGTGGAATAATACGAGAAATGATCACTCTCTTTTCTTTTGAATTGAGAAGAGTATTCTCAGGCATAGGTTTATCTCTTTTCCATACCCGAGGGACTAAACTTACGGAAAAGGAACCCCCGATATGAGCTTAGTTTTATCTTTTTCGTGCTTTGGACCAAAACATGAAAAAGATTTTGAGTGTACTTTATGTCTTTGTCATGCTCGTTAAACCCTAAAGAACAAAGCATCGAGTTTATTGTTGTAAGCCCCATTTCTCGTAATCAAATGGATCTTTCTGAGTGATCTTGCCTTCCTTCACACTCGTAAAACCCAGGCTATATGCTGCTTTTGAAGGAGCATTGGGTAGGTGGTAATTTAACCTTTTTCGGACCTTCCTGACTAAGTGAAAAAGGTGCGCCTTTTCTTCTTCGGAAGTTAAGAGAGTTCTTCTTTGGTTTGTTTTATACTTTTTCGGCCTTAGGAGACTAAATTGTACAAAAAAGGACCCCCCTTGGAGTCTTCTTTGGATTTTTCAGACTCTCTAAACTATGAAAACACCGTCGAGCATGTACTAGTTCGGGCTCGTAAAATCCACGAATTAGTGTTTTATCAAGCATTCTTCTTTCTTTTCTTCGAGCTTGCCAAAAATGAAGATGGTATCAAGTTTTCTTTCTTGGATTCATTAAACCTTTACAAGAAAGAGGGGATCCTATCAAGCATTATTTTCCCATCTCTTCAAGCTTGTTAAAAAATGAAGAGGGACCCGAGTTGGCTTTCCTGGACTCATTAAAATTTCACAGGGAAGGTAAGGAAGAAGTTTTCTCTTGTTTTCAGTAATGGTAGCATGTCATCCTTGAACATAGCACTCTTTGCTTTCCGATATCCATGTTTTAGTGTGTACTTGTGCTCATCTATCACTTTGAGTTTCTTACTCCTCCTCTTGTCCATTATACCTGGGGAATCTGATCATGTCTCCTACATGACAGATAAGTCTAGTTGTTCTCTCTATAAGTTATACATTGCCTTGGGTCATCTCTGTGGTGTGCTCACTGTTCAAGGAATTTTCCCACTGTCTATTTTATAGCCTGATCTCATCACTATTATATCTGTTATCTATTTGTGTCTACCTTCTTTTGCCTAGTTCCTAGTCACTCTTGTGATCCGTTGGAGGATCTGTTGCCTTCCTTATCATAGCATGGTTCCATTTCAGCACTTCCTGATGATGAATACCTAGGGTTCTGACGATGGTACCTCAGGATTCACTTTCATCATTGGTGAATTCCTTTGCTTCAGTTGTTGATTATCATCTATTTATTGAAAAACTGTTGAATCCTTTCCATGTTCAACTTCAGCTCCCTTTATTCACATGGCTTGGATTGTACTGGTTCTTTGGGATCCTTTATGAAGACCTTAGTTCTTATGGACTAAGTTGTGCAAGATTATGTTCTATACACAGCTTTGAGATCTTTGAAGACTCATTCTTGTATATTGTGGCTTCGATCCACCTTTGTAATATACATGGTGCTATATGATGTACTCAAATATTGTAAAGGAGCTAGTGTTCCAGTAAATTGAACATAGCATCCTCCAATGTAACTTTGTATATGACATTACTATGTATTTGTTTCAAGTACTCTTTCTGCTCCATTGGATTTCTGAGTTCCCCAAAGATGATGATTATAATGTATTTCGGCCATCGTTTCCCTCTGACCTCACACATTAGGGGGCATCTGTTATCCACCTAAATGGCACCTCTCCATCCAAGTGCCGACATTCCTCATGTTGGTACACAAAAGGACATCTATGGATTGAGGTTTGCCCAAGGTACTATAGAGTGGCTTATTTTATAATACATTCTTCCTTTATCCAGCTAGTCACTTTGCAATTTTTACTATGTTAAGTTGTATTCGCGACTCTCCCTTTATACAACTCGCGAGTAATTCGCGAGTGTCAGTTGTTGCAAGTCACAAATGGATGTATTCGCGGGTTTCCCTTATGGTAAGTCGTGAATCATTCGCGGGTTGCTCTTCTACATACCCGCGAATGTGTCCCTTAACAGTTAAAAATAATAACACGTGATAGCTTGAGATTAGTTAAGCCTTTTCCCTTAATCCTCTTAACTATCTCAACCTCCTCAACTTGCGAAACTACCTTATTTCCTCCATATAAATACAGGACTTGGGGAGGGTGTTGTATATACAGACTTGGAGAGCAAAGTTATGCTGGTGGATTGTATACAAAAGTCTTTGGAGCAGTGGAACTCAGAATCCTTTGGTTGCAGAGGAGTCCTTGTCTCAGAAATTGGGTTGTAACCTTAAACTCTTTCCATTATTGATAATAAAGAGATTACTTCTTCCATATGTGTTTCATGTATCTTGGTTTGATAAATGTTTATGTTTCTGCATCTTATATATGATTTATCTAACCTGCTTATATATATATGAATCATATTGTATTTGGAAGATTGTTTATTGACAGGTGAAAGACGAGCAATCCTGAAGACTTTGGAAGGGGAACAGAGAAGAAGAGGATAGCAAGGATCGACCTTCGTTTATCAAGTAAGTCCTTCTAACCTTCCTATTTCCTATTCTGTACTTTAGAAGTCAATTGTCTGCAAGTAATTGAGTATGTTGGTAACGCCAGACCTATGGTTATTTGGTGTATATTCCTTTACAACAACGACCTACCTCAAGCATTTGACAAGATGTTGCCCAAGTTCGACCCAAATGAGAAAATACTAGTAGATGATCACCTACAAAGTTTTTACTTGGCAATTGAAGGATTAAGGGCCGGGGAGTACGAATATGTAGTCTGTAGACTATTCCCGCATACACTTAAAGGAGCTGCAGCATCATGGTAATTTGGGTTGCCTACTAACTCTATCCCTGATTGGGATACCTTCGAAATAATTTTCAGAAGTAAGTATGCAACTCAGAAAATTCATGCAGCCCTCATGAAAGGGCTATGCGCCTTGAATAAATAAAGAAAGGAAAAGGTGCACAGTTTCACACAAAGGTTTGCAGCCTATCTCAAGAATTTTTCTGAAACGGATAAACCTTCAGACAAAGTTTTGATTGAATATTATACTTTAGCTTTAGGCCCTGATTTGGCCATGTTTTCCAAAGGTAGGGCCAAGCCTACTTTGACAGAAACCTATGAAGAGGCAGAAGTAGTGGAAGTTGAAAGAGAAAGTATTGAAGATTATCCAGAACAGTCAGGAGAGAAAGGTGCAGGAAGGAAAGCCTTATTGTTTACTAAGCCTAAGGAAGAGAAATCGCCAAATTATGAAAATATGGCAAAAATGATGCAGAAGCTTTCCAACAAAATCATAGATTTGGAGAAAGAGAAGGAAACACAAAAGTTTTATAAGCCATATTATAAGAAAAGAGAAGATAACAATCAGTCTCAACCTCCTCCTCACAATATTGCATATATGAATTTAACAGAGGTAGGCATGGACAATTTTTGCACTTTCCACCAACAGCCACACTCTGAAAAGAATTGTCCTCAATGGATAAATTCGATGACGTTGGTCATGAATCAGCTGTTGGATTCTAGATTAACAGAAGATGGAGATGAAGAGAGAAAAGAGAATACTACGTCAACAAAGGAACAAGAAGATGAAACCAAGGTTTTGTGGGATTCCGTTTCGTTATTTGATGCGGGAGAGAAAAAGAATCAGGGCTACAAGGACATTATGGAAACTAACGTGGCAACAAGGAGCCAAGGGCCAATTAAAGAAAACAATCTCATTCTACCAAAGATCAAAATGCCGCAAAGAAATGTAAAGAAATTTCAAAATAAATCCTTAGCCGATAAGATTCCAGAATTCACTATTACAAGCCAAGATCCTAGGAAAAAAGATACGCTGGCCAAGCCCAATGAAGAAAAGGTGACTGCTGAAAAACCACACCTCATTTAGCCACAGATGAATTATGATATTGTGGAGGACACAAAGAAAATAAAGGCAAACGTTTCATTGTTTGAAATGTGTAAAGTACCACAGCAAAAGGAAAGATTATTGAAAGCACTTGAAGCTTCAGATGAGGGGCTTCCCACTGACAATCAGCCTCAGGAAGAAGAAGAAATCGGTGAAACCAGCATTGGAGGTAAGTCTAAAACAAAACATCCGCCTTTCCTCCTCACGTTTGAAATTTTTAATCATAATGTACATAACTGCTTGGTATACTCGGGGGTGTCGGTTAATGTCATGCCAATATCAGTCTGTAAAAGGATAAATGGGAATCCCAAGCCATCTACTTGGAGATTTGTTTAGTTGGACAGGACAGATGTAAAGGTAATGGGCAAGATGGAAGATGTCCTAGTCTGTCTGGCATCAAATGATAAAGTATGCCAAGTCATTAATATTGTGGTGGCTGATATACCAGACGCTTACGGTCTTGTCCTGATCAGAGATTGGTCGGCCAAACTAAATGGATATTTTTCCTCGGATTGGTTGCATCTGTGGTTTCCATACAAAGGAAGTCCGAACCAGATTAAGATTTTAAGAGAGCCTCACATGAAATACAATGTTACTCATCTGGAGGAGAAGAATGAACCAGTGGATTCTGTATTGGGAAGCTATTTTATTGAGTTGGAACTTGGAAATTACCAAGCAGAAGAAGCTAGCAACACATCAAACACTCAGCTTGATCTCCTTCGATTCTCATAGGCTGATGAGATTGACTGTAAAATAGTAGACTTAGCAGTAGGAATAGATTCACATTCAGTAGTTAGTGATTTTTGGACTTCATTTTTTGATGTCTCTAAGACATTAGAGGGGTCAGGGGCTGGCTGTGTCCTGATCGACCCCCAGAAGAATAAACATTTTCTTTCATGTAGATTGGAGTTTGAGTGTACTAATAATATAGTTGAGTATGAAGCGTTGGTGTAGGGTTTGAGGAAAGAGATTGAATTAAAGGTAAGTAACATAAGAGTTTTTGGAGATTCCGAGATTATTGTGAAACAAATCCGGAATAAAATACATTGTGTTTCCCCTCACTTGAAAGCTTACCAAAATGAGGTATGAGAACTGCTTAAATGTTTTTATGCATTCAATATTATTTCAATTCTGAGACTTAAAAATGCAGTAGCTGACCTGTTGGCCACATCAGCTGCTAGGCTCATACCCACTAATAATTGATGCTCTGTCAAATTGCTTTTCAGGCCCTCAGTACCGGATATGATCACCAACCTGCGAGTGTTCAACGATGATCAACAGATAATAGAATGTTTAACAAATGACGAGGTGTTCAAAGGGGTGATTATAGATGATGAAGAACATCAGGCTGAGATGAAATATGACAATTTCATCCCTAAAGGAGTCAGAACGTTGGAAAGAATGTTCGATTTAAATGAAAAGTTCAGAAGACCAGCCAACGTGAAGACTCATAGCTCATCTCTACAGTTCGAGCTGATAAATTTAGGGACTGAGGCGAGTCCTAAATTTGTAAACCTTGGCAAATGTTGTTCACCAGCAGAAAGAGATAAGTTCATCACTCTATTTAGACAATATAAAGATGTTTTTGCCTGGACATACGCAGATCTGAAAACATACGACACCAGCATCATTAAGCATGTTGTACCCATCAAAGCCGGCATCAAGCCGTATCAGCAACCTTTAAGGAAAATGCATCCAAAATTGGAACTGCTGATTCAGAGTGAAGTGAAGAAATTATTGGATGCTAGAATCATTTTTAAGGTCAGACACTCGGAGTGGGTATCAAATCTGGTACCAGTGAGAAAAAAATCTGGAGAAATCAGATTATGCGTGGATTTCAGAAATCTAAACTGTGCTTCCAACAAAGATCACTATCCTGTGCCACCCATGGAGCAATTGCTGCAAATGGTCTCAGGTTCTGAACTATTTTCATTATTAGACGGTTTCTCTGGCTATAATCAAGTATTAGTAGCTGAAGAAGACAGATTGAAGACCACGTTTAGGACCAAATGGGGAACCTTTGCCTACAGGAGAATGCCCTTTGGGCTTATAAATGCTGGAGCAACATTTCAGAGGGCTATGGACATAGATTTCCATGGATTTATTGGCCGAAGTGTTGTAGTATACCTTGACAATATTAAAATATTCTCGAAGAGAAGATAAGAGCACGCATTTCACTTAAGTCAAATTTTCGAAGGCTGTCGAAAATATGGCATCTCACTCAATCCTAAGAAGTGTGTGTTCACTGTCACAGAGGGCAAGTTGCTGGGTCACATAGTTTCGAAGAAAGGAATCTCTATAGATCCAGAAAGAATTAAGGCTATTGAACAAATCCCCTTGCCCCATAATAAAAAGGGGATGCAATCATTTATGGGAATGATAAACTTCGTGCAAAGATTTGTGCCTGATTTTGCTCAGATTGTCAAGCCGTTGTAGCATATGGTAAAGCAAAATGCACTATTCAAGTGGAATGACATTGAGAAGAGCGCATTCAGGAAAATCAAAACTATTGTTGCACACGCACCCTCCCTGAAAATCCTAGATTTCGACAGAGATTTTATCTTGTATACCTTTGTATCCGATGATTCACTAGCAGCTATGCTCACCCAAAAGGAAGATGGGGGGGATGAATTCCCAATATCCTTTATGAGTACTAGTCTATAGGGGGTCAAATTGAATTACCCAACTGTTGATAAAAAATCTTACGCTGTATTCAAAGCAGTAAAGAAATTCAGGCCTTATATTTTAAAAAATAGAACCAAGGTGATCGTCCCCTGCCCAGCTGTAAGGTCTCTTCTTGTACAGAAGGAGTTAGGAGAAAGAAGAGGCAACTGGGTAATAGCTCTTCAAGAGTACAACCTTGAATTCAAACCAACATCTATAGTTAAAGGACAAGGGTTGTGCAAACAGATGACTGAAAATGGAAAAAATGAAGAACACGCCTGGGAAGATGAAGCCGAATTACATGTAATGGAGGTATGTCCTTTGTTTACAGCTCCCGAGTCTTGGTATAGAGACCTTGTGCATTACTTGCAGGTAGGGCTGTTGCTAGAACATTGGAGTTCCAAGCAAAGAAGGATGCTATGTCTTAAATCAGCCTCCTATCAACTTGTTGAAGGAGTATTATTCAGAAAGAATTAGGACGGGGTTCTTCTCAGATGCTTAGAAAAGGAAGATGCGAAGAAAGTAATGTCATAATTGCATGACGGTCTTGCTGGGGGACATTATTCAGGAGATACTACAGCGCACAAAATCCTTAGGGCAGGTTACTATTGGCCTACGCTCTTCAAATATGCACATGCACATGTCAGGAAGTGTGATATTTTCCAAAGGTGTAGTGCGAGACAACCTAAAGCAGCAGCACCCCTAAAGCCTGTGATGATCACGGAGCCATTCGAGCAATGGGGGATAGATATCATTGGAGAAATAAAACCGAATTCCTCTCTGCAACACAAGTACATTCTAACCGCGACTAATTATTTCACTCGTTGGGTCGAAGCTATCCCACTGCGTAAGATAAATCAAGATGAGGTCATCAGTTTCCTGCAGGACCACATCATGACCAGGTTTGGAGTTCTAGTTTCGTTAGTTTTTGATAATGCTACGTACTTTTCATCAATTAAATTGACTGCTTTTGCTCATGATAAAGGGATAAAATTGCATTATTCTGCTAATTACTATCCACAAGGAAATGGCCTCGCTGAATCCACTAACAAAAATCTGATTAGGGTTTTAAAGAAGACTGTGATAGAAAACCAGAGGAGCTGGCACTCAGCGCTACCAAATGCCCTTTGGGCCGATAGAGTCACCCCCAAGTCTGCGATAGGAGTGTCACTGTATACCCTTGTGTATGGTAAAGAAGCCATTCTCCCCCCCAACATCATGCTACCCTCTTCCATAATAGCTCAAGAGTCCAGAGGGTCGGAGAATGAAGTTTTGCAGATGAGGATATGCAACCTTCTGAAAGCAGAAGAGGCTAGATCTAAATCCAGGGAACGCTTTAAGCAACAATAAGAGTTAGTAAAGAGATGGTTTGACAAACATAAAGCTGGAACAAAAGACTTTGAAGTAGGAGACTTAGTCCTCAAATGGGATCACCCCCATGATGACAAAGGAAAGCACACTAAATTCCAGCAGTTGTGGGTAGGCCCTTTCTAGATTGCAGCAAAGATTGGCTCTTCTACTTATAAGTTGCAAGATCTACAGGGGTGGGAAGAGAACTTACCAGTGAATGGTTTGGTTCTCAAGCCTTATTTTTCCTGAGTTTCGTTAAGTTCTTCTGTCTTGTATATAAATAATCTGTTTGGCTGTCTTTTGAGTCATGTTTTTTCAGTTTGCTTAGTTTGATTTTTCTTGATTCCAATAAAGGCAACGAACCCGCGGTTGGATGGAGAACATCAAAATGTTTGGGAATGATCAACATTTTTGGGTCTCAGACTGTGTGTTGCTAAAAAAAACTTCTTCCAGTTTAGCAGTTTTCTCGAATAAGCTTTGTGTGCATTGAAGTCCTGCTTAACCCCTGTGAAATAAACTAGAGTCGAAGAGTCTGGAATACTATGTTGAGGGTCCATCCACGTCACACTTAAAATGTTCTAAGGAGCGACAGTAGAGGACCCATGGAAAGGAGAAAGGTGAACAGTACATTAAATATAAATGATCCCATGCCAAGAAACGAATTCCAAAAGGAAAACAAGAGTCAAAAACTCCTATGAAAGCATCATACATCAAAGCAGATGCTGAATCATAAGTACTAAATTGCCGAAAGATCCTCTCCATCCATGAGCTGAAACATGAAGTACACCGCTCACACAAAAGGACACTCTGGATTGAGGATCCTGAATTAAAATTCAGTAAGAAAAGCATGCAGGAGGACTCATATAAAAAGGGACAAAAGTCCAGAAGCACAAAAAGTGCTAAAGTGGCATGGGAATGAGGAACAAACGAATATTTCTATTTACCATATGCTACAACCCTATGGTGTCCAAGCTATCTGCTACCTGAAGACAAAAGTAATTATGAAATTCATCCTCTGGCCTCAACAAAGTTATCTGGACTTGAAAATCTTGGTTTCCACTCTCCCAAATTGGACTATCATCAATGATTAAAGGTACACACTTCTGTCATTTGAGAAATCCGGATAGCTGGAAGAATTCAATAGATGCATCTGTTGTTAAACAGTATGTCACTCAAAGAACAATCGCCCAGAAATCTAGGTTCACCAGGTAATCACTAGTTGTTGCAGCCGCAACCATTCTCCCCAAATTTCTTAAAATTTTGGGCCCCTCCTCATGATTTAGCGTTGTTCTTAAATCGTAGGATCCTGGAACTTATTGGTCGGGTTTTAATTTGAAATGATTGTGCAGACTGATTTTCAGCCGGTTTCAAGGGTTTCCTGTGTTTGATTTTTGTGATTGATCACAGATGTGAGTTTAGTTTACTAGCCAGTGATAAATCAAATCTTTTGTTCTTTGAGTCCATGGTTTCGGAAGTAAAATTGGTTTTAAACCTTTGCTGATTTTTTGTTTTAAAAAAATCTTCCAAACACTTATTTTTTCTGTTAAATCGGGCGTCACACCATGTTAAATCAGCTACTTTTGTCCTTTTCCCTTCTGCCATTGCGGCTGCCAAAGCGACTTAACACCCGAAGTGCAAAGCGCTCCGACTGCCGATGTGTATTAGTCTTTTAATCGCATACCTGTAGCTTTTTCTCTTCCATCGTTGCAGATGGGAAAGTCATTTGGCTTCCAATATAATGTCTTTTGACTTTCGTTTAAGCTTTTCTTGCCCGCATTTTGCGTGTCTTTATCCTTTTCTCTTCCGTCGTTGCGGCTACGCAAGGATTTTGGCTTCCGATGTCGATATCTTCCGACTTTCGATTGGGGAACTTTCCCTCCCGTGGGTTGCATGTCCTTAACCTTTTATTTTCCACCGTTGCAGCTATGGGTAGGTATTTTGAGCCGCCGTCGATTTTTCTGTTGTCCGTCATTGGTGATGTCTGTCGAGCCTGTAGGCGAACGAAGTAGTAGTGGCATCGTTTGTTAAGATTCTCATATCAACTGGTGCAACTGGCCATTTCCTGTGGATTATCCGTTTCAGTTAGTATAATTTGACGTTTATTTTGGAATACGACCCGGTGAATGATGCATGTTGGTTAAATGCAGGAAAATCCAAAAGACGGTTCATATTGCCACGGCGCGAAGGTATTGATTGGAGAAAGGATCTCAAAGGGCGCAGGTAAAGTAAAAGACAAAATCGAAAGCAACAAGGAGACAGATCTGAAAGGTCCGTCAGTTACTCAGCTGATAATGAGCTTGCATAGAAAAAAATGAAAAGGAGTGAGATGAAACGCCCAAAGAACCGAAGAGTCACACGTTTGGGGGGGAACCCAAGCGGTCTACTCTTGTGGTTTAAATATTGGAAAGTAGAAAATAGAAAGGGATTTTTCCTTGGCAAACTTGTAAACATTTTGCTTGTAAGAGGAACTATTTCATTTTACAAACCAGAAAGTGAAAACTTTCCCTGTTCGAGAAAGTTCTATGTGGAATGAATCAATGCGTTTAAATGAGCAATGTTGAATGTGAACTATTTCGTTTTCAGCTGTGTCTCATTAGCTGTAAGAGTGTTCTAATTTCTTGAACCTATGTTCTTGTCTGAAGGTTCTTCGGTATTTTTATGGTGTTCTTCCACTATGAGTAATGGGATGTTTTAATTGTTGATGAGCTATCTTGTCATGTATACTTTTACTTCTGTTTATATGTTTGGTTATAAGAACAGCTATCTGTGATTTTCCATAACACCTGAATAGTATTGCATTACTCATGAATTAATCCAGCTCTCTAGAGATAGTTTAGTTAGTTTTATTTTATTACTGTTTGTATGATTTAGATGCTTGTGAGTGCTAAGACGAGAGGTAAGAACCTGCGCATCACATTGTGAATGCTCTTTGCATCTTTATCACTTTGCATTGTTAATTAGGCATGTACATTTCATAATTTAAGTCAAAATACAAAAACTCAGTGGACCGGGCTATAACCGGTAAGCCCTTTGTTTTGTTACTTGACCTATGGTACTCGGACCGTAAACCGGATGGATTCCCTACACCAAACAGTCACGGGCTAGTTGGGAACGTTGAATGGGGAGAATCCCTTACTGTTGTTGCCTGCGAATTCCCGGGCCTCAACACTTCACTAACAAAAGGTTATTTATTACTCTAGAGCTGAAGCTAATCCAACTAACTACTTGTCCTGATGATGGTTCTTGATTCAGAATTGAAACGTCAACTTAAAAATGACTACTGCGTAATTTTCGAAAAAACCCTACATCAACATAACTCATCGCAGAAACTTACAAACTGAAATAGATTATAAAAATTATTTAAATATTATAGTATGGATTCCTAGTGCGGAGATCAAGTCCAATTCCCAACTAGTGAAGAGTGTAATGTCCCTTCTTGAAAATTTTGAAAAAAGTGCAATTTGGGTAATTTTCGAGCTTTACTAGTCAAGGTTGTAGGGGGTTCTGACTTACTCCAAATGGTCTCCAATTTGAAATGAAAGGGTAGTATCAGTATTATAACATCCCAATATTATATATGAACACTTTGTATCTGAATTTAAGCTTATGTGACGTGGTTTGGAGATAAGGAGAAAAAGTGCAAATTTCCTAGGAAATTGAGGTCAAATTCCCCCGAGGGGTGGGGGCCAATTTGGCACTCCAACTCAAGTATGACCCTCCCAAATTTAAGAAAAGAGTATGGGGATGAATATAAGAAATCAATGGATATCATTAATCATGTTTATTAATCTCTTCAAACTGATTATGATGTGCAACCTTTTTAAGGTAACTTTCATGGAAATTGCTCAAGGGGAAACTGCATTACTAGCTCAAATTTGACACATGAAAAGAAAAATAGATGGTTTTGAAAATAACATGGAATATAGTGGTAATGTAAAATATACAAATTTATTTCCCAAAAGAATCAAACTCAGATAATAACCCTCATACGAATCTGATATAAAACTCCAAGATTGAAGCCAAATTCATGAAAACTAGTGATGCAATGGCATGAGAATGCAAGATTTTCACACAGGAGTTTATTGGATTTTGAGATATAGAGAATGTTGTCATGAAATTACAGAGTCATACATAATTTATGGCTTCCATGGCATAAAAAATCCTAGAGAAGAACCCTCATAAAAATATGATATAAAACTAATTCAAGATGGAAGCCAAATTCAAGAAAACTAGTGATTTAATGGCATGAGAATGCAATTTGTTTACATATGAATTTCTTAGATTTTGAGTTAAATAGAATATTGAAATAAAATTAAATATTCATACATCATAGACCCCAACTTTGGCATCAAATGGATGCATCAAAGATCAAGCACCACTCCAACAAGTGCGGCATCAACATGAGAGTGGGGGTGAATGGAGAAGAAGGAATGAGAGAATAGGGAGATATATGAGAAATCAAACAGTATGGGATTCAAAATTAAACTAAAATACCTTCATGAAGATACAATGAGATCTTTGAATGTCCTCTCCATCAACCAACTTGGAAAGGAATCCAACTCCCTCGAAATTGGTTCGCAAACACGAAGAGTGAATACTCATCCAAAAGCTCTCCAAAATGCCAAATGCCAATTAGAAATTGATTAAAATTATTCTCCTTCCTAATGAAATCCTTTTATTAAATTCATGAGACATCCTAAGTTCGAATTTTCCTCCATGGGATTCCTCCAACTCATCTTAGTGGCTTAGTAACTCCTATGACACTTTTTTATCAGTAAGCAGGAGAAAATTCTATTAACGTACAAAATGGTGATACAAACAGTCCTGGTTTTGCTAGATAAAATAGATAGAACCAGGTTGAAAGTAGTAGGGCTCATACAGGATGTCCCCGAATTCCTTGAAGGGTTGCAAAAATTCACCCAAGCATATTAAATCACTAAATCCCACCGACAAAGCACCCACCGATACCAACTTAATGCCTGATACCAGAAACCATCCCATTATAGGGAACCAAATGTAACCAAGATACTTTTATTTTCAATCCGATAGATACCACTAGAAATAGAAACCATCCCATTACAATGAAACACTAGTAACTGAGGTTTTCCTTCTTACAGTCGACAATTTAAACAGCACTTGACCCCATCCCATTACAATGGAAACTATAACATCATTCCTTTTCTCCTTACAATAAAAAAATGGATATGCTAATGAAACACGAACCAACCAAAACAACAACCCATCCCATAATGACAGAATAATTATAACATTTCACATCTACTTACAATAAAGAAACAACAAAAAACTGAGCAGGCCAAGAAACCAAAGTGCCGAAAACTCATCTCCCCGCGTCCAAGTTCAGGCCGGAATGGTGCTCCTCTTTTTGAGAATGGGGTGCACTAGCTTCTGCATTGGCTAGCGAGTTGACAGGGGTTTTATCTAGGGTGGTGGTAGTGTCCCCGGGACTGTCCATAATATCCATAGATATCTATTCCAGAAGCCAAAAACCAGTCGAACTTTCCTGTTGCCCCCTCTGAATGAGGGACAAAGCCTTCTTGATGCCCTGGGAAATCTGCACCTTGGCCTGTGTATCCCAGGCCAACAGAATTCGGATGGTCTAGAAAGGATTTATTACCAAGGGTCGACCCATAAGAGTCTCATACTCCATGAGGAGATCCAGTTCCTTCATGGCAATGTATGCTTCTATAGCTGTAGGTGTCTCTGCCATATACCGATCTCCCCACTTGAAAGAACATGGGGTCGGTTCTTCCTCAATTGTGGGGATATCATTCATTGAACTGGGCATCACCCTGATGTTAAGCTTCACATATGACATTTCCTCTCTGGAAATTCTGAGCTCTCCAGTAGAGAGGCATGATAACAAAACATAGAATATTACTAGGGGCCAGGTGAAGCAGAAATATAACTTTGAATGAGACCCTGCGATCCCACCAGGGTGAATTTATAGGGAAAAAAGATTTCCTCGCCCAGATTGGAGCACTGAGCACACTCAATATTTTTGCCTTAAATTCCTTCATTCTCTTCCATTCACCATGCTCTGCCATATATTTCATGCTCTGCGAGAGATCTGCCTCCTTCTTATTCATTGAATTCCGTTTGATATGGAGATCTTTGGAATTCCCCATCGTTGCATTAACTGATGTGGGATTCATAGCCACAGTCCCGTAGGGCCATCTCCTCTTCTTCTCCTCGCACAAATCGACTAGGGTATTAATCCTATGATTTATTATACTCCTTTGTATTTTTACGACTGTTCCGGCTGGCGATCGCTTCTTCTGCGGAGTCCACATGCTCCGTACCTCCACTACATTTCTAGGCGCATGGTTCATCGGCCCCACCTGGCAATTGGGATAGCTCGCAACTTTCCACGCTCACCACTGCTAAGCTGAAGGGTCCAATGCTTGATATAGATGTGACAGATGGCCTGATTCTTGTAGATTTGGAGTGACAACTGTCTTCCAAATGCTGAGGGTTGGGATGTGTCTGACAGCTGTTCATTTCTGTCATACCTTCCAAGTCCCCCTTCACCAACTTCCTACAATTCTCCCATATTACTGGCCTATTTCCATTATCATCGAGCTCTTCTGCATGGAAAGAGCTACGACTCTCCACTCCTTCGTTAGCTAATGTGTTTTCCACCTTGTTACTAGATATTCTTACATGCAAGAATAGGATGGCTGAATGTCTTGCTAGAATCTGTTTGAGTTTAGATAGTCGTCCTTCCCATCCCCATTTCTTTGAAACCTGTGAAGTAGAGGCACCATTTTTGAGCTGGTGAGCCATGTTGATAATTATCTGCGAGTCTCCTTCCACCAGCAATGGAGTTTTCCCTGATTGCAGGGCCCGGGATATTCCATTTATTAGGCCTTATTGCTCCACCATATTATTTGTGCTGTTACCAATTCATTCCCAAAGCATGATGAGAATAATTCCATTTGAATTCCTTAATGTTCCTCCGAAGTCTGCTGGGCCAGGGTTACCTTTGGCCACTCCATCAAAACTGAACTTAAAGGAACCTTTCGGTGGTTGTGTCCATTTTTTCGCACTATTTACAGAATTTGGTACCATCCTAGTTCATGCATTATTGACAGGTAATTCAAAAATACCCATTTCATACAAAATATTTCTTTCGTTTAATTCTGCTGTGAATTCTTCCTATGTCCATTGGTTTAGAGTAATTGTTTCTTTTAGGTGGGATTCTATGATGGTCAAGATTTCCCTTGTTTTCTTGGTTTTGTTTTCAAACATTTGACTGTTACGGGTTTTCCATAGTTCCCACACTGTAAATTCTGGGAGAAGCTCCCACAGTCTATTAACAATTTTTTTTTGAATACTTTAATGGGCCATTCTTCTATTATGGTGTCTGTCCTTCCTTTGTGTCGGTGGTTTTTTTTAAATGGTCGCTCCTTTTTCCCATATGGAGTCCGCCATTGGGAATTCATCCAAAAGATGGTTGATAGATTCGTTGTTTCCCTCGCACATGCAACTTCTTGAGGGCCCATTGATTCCCCTTGTTTGTAAATTATCCCAAGTTGGAATGTGTCATTTGAGCACGATCCAGGAAAAAGCCGCCACCTTTGGCTACCATCCTCCTCCCCAGATTTTCCCCCATTTGGATTCTGGTTCAAGATTCTGATTCCCTGTCACAAGGGCTAGGGCCTCTTTGGGGTTAAATTTTCCTGTGTTGGAGTACCCCCATCTGAGTTTGTCTGGGCTATCATTCTTGGTGATTTTTCTGGAATTGAGCTCTGCAATGAAATACTCTATATTTTCCTCTATGGATTTTGATTGCCACCAATTCTTGTCTCTCTAAGACCTGAAGACCTGGTCATTGTCTCTAGGATTCCAGAACCTCGCCACTGTGTTCAAAGGATGGTCTTGAAGAAAGGAATTGAGAACAAGGGATTCCTCTCTACTTATTAGAATCGATTCTTGGTTCCAAGCATCCCTAGCAAATCTCATAGTTCTGCCATCTCGAACTTCCCAGAAACTATGCTTCTAGACCAACCCCTTATTTTCCTACATCGCTTTCCATATATTAGAGCCCAGTAGGTTTTCTCCATAACGAACCAGGGATTTCTTGGGCCAAAGAGGGGCATATTTTAGGTGCCAAAGTTTGGCCCATGGTTCCTCTTTGTAATTGATCCATCTCTGCCAAATTTTGGAACTCATCACCTTGTTACTGTCTAGAGGGTCTCGGAGCCGAAGGCCCCCGACTGCCTTAGGAGTACATATGGTTTTCTAGTCCACTAGTGGCCATTTCCTGTGTCCTTCTGATCCCCCCCATAGGAAATTTTTCTAGATATTTTTGATTTGTTTGATAACCGATTTCAGGGCAGCCAACACTGAGAAGAGATATAATGGCATAGCCTGTAGAACCGATTTCACTAGGATGAGTCTATTCAAAAGGTTAAGATCTCTAAATGTCCAAATGCTAAGATTCTGTTTGATTTTATCTAGCAATTCCTTACATGATATTTTTCTAATAGTTGATTAAGCTAGCGGCACTCCCAAATATTTCGATGGGAGTCTGCCTTCCAAAAAATCCAGGATTATGAGGATGTTCCTTTTTGTAATTTTTTGGGTACTGAAAAAGTATGTCTGAGGCTTTTCCTTGTTGATCTCTAAGCCACTAGCTTCTAGGAATGTGTTCAAACTATCTTTAAATCCCTTGGCGTCCTGAACTGAGGAAGGACCCATGAGCATATTATCATCCATAAACTGTTGATGAGTTTGAGGATCCATCCCTTTAGTGAGGGATAAGTCTCAGATCTTGTTCTCAATTATTCTATTTTTAAGCATCCTTCCTAGTCCTTCGGCTACTATTATGATGAAAAGGAAGGGAGAGAGGGGGTCCCCCTGCCTTATTCCTCTAGAAGCATTCAAGGGGGTTGAAGGGGAGCCATTGAACAAGATTGAGAAGAAGGCCGATGAGACCATATTCATGACCTAGTTGGTATAATCCTCCAAAAAACCAAAAGCTATGAGAATTCCTACCAAAAAAATTCAATTCAATTTGTCATATTCTTTTAAGAGATCCAGCTTTAGGAGCATACCTAGAGTATTCATGTTTTTTAGCGAGTGAATCACTTTGTGGACCAGTATAATGCCATCTAGGATCTTCCTTCCTTCCACAAACCCCGCATGTTCCGGGGAGATGATGAGGGGAAGTAGAGGACGCATATAATTGGCCATAACCCTAGAGATGATTTTGTAGATGACATTACACAGAGCAATCAGTCTTAATTTCCTGGGGTCCTCTGTACCATTTTCTTTGGGGATGAGCATTAAAAAAGTAGAGTTAAGAGCTCTGAGAATTTTCTCGGTCCTCCGAGAATCTTCCACCAAGGCCCATATTTCCTCCTTCAACCAGTACCAACAAGCATGGAAAAAATCCATAGTAAAGCCATCTGGGCCCAATGCTTTATCCTTTTCCATTTGCTTAATATCCACCTCCACTTCCGTCATCTCAATGGATTTTCCCAGCATGTGATTATGTTCATCAGTGATAAGATTAGGAATATGTCTAAACACCTCTCTGGGATTCTTCTCTGTAATTCTTTTGGTTCCTTCATCAAATTAGAAAAATAAGAGTTCAAACTGGTTTCTAGTTCTTCTTCTGTTTCGGCTATATTCCCATCCTCCATTTTCAACCTGTCCAGTGGATCCCCTTGTCGTTGTTGGATGGCCACTTTGTGAAAGAAGCTGGTGTTGTATTCTCCCTCTTGAAGCCATTTGACTCTGGATTTTTGGTTCCAGTAGACTTCCTCTTGTTGTTCTTGCTGGCTAAATTCCTGCAACAAGGTTTTTTCTTGTATCCTTAACTCCTTCGAGAATACGCTCATCCCTTGAGCCCGGTTCAATTGCATCTTACACTCTAGAGCCTGTTTTTCTTGGAATATGTTACCAAAGGACTCCTTATTCCATTTTTTAATGTTATCTTTTAAGAGTTTGAGTTTCTGTTGGAATTGATAATTCAGGTGCCCCTGATGGGTGGGTAGCCTTCCCACCATTCCCAGAGTTTCTCATGGAAATCCGTTTGGAGGAGCCAAAACTTTTCAAATCTGAATGGTCTGTGAGGGTTTATCCCCACATTTTCCCAATCTAGGCTGATTAGCCAGTGATCCGAGCCTGCCACTGGAAGTACCACTGCTCTTAAATCCCCACCAGCCAACATAATGGATTCATAAATTAAGAAGAGGTCAAGTTGATAGGATATCCCTCTGTCTCCATCTTGTTTGTTGTTCCACATGAATATACCGTTAGAAGTTCTAAAATCTATTAAACTAAGGTCATCAATTAAATCATTGAATTGAGCACTTGTAGGTTTTAGGTTCTGCATACCACCTTTTTTCTCTTCAAGGTTCCTGATCAAGTTGAAATCTCCACCCAGGATCCATGGTTTGTCATCGAAAATCTTGTTGATAACAAAGAGTGAGTCCAGAAAGGACAATTTATGCTTTTCCCTCGAGGGCCGATAAACATTAGTCATGAATCCTTTTATTCTGGCACCTAAGACATGGAAGTCTGCTAAAAGTGAAAACAGAGTTGTTACAAAGGATGAGAGGTTAATCTCCTGGGGGTTTCATAAGATGCCCATCCCTCCAACTACCCCTTTGGAGGCTATCGCGATTGAATCAAAACCATTCCATATTTTTTGGGCTATACTTGTTAGCTATTCTCTCGAACATTTTCTTTCTTGCAGAAAGATGATCTCGAATTTTTATTTTTCAATCCTTCTTTTGAGAAGACGGATTTTCAGAGCGCTGTTGTAGCCTCTAATGTTATAGGATGTAATCCGCATTAAGTATTTGTTATATAGAGGGAGAGAGGGTATACCTTTGATTCTTTGAACATTGCTTGGCCTTCCCTACTTTTCTTTTTTAATTTATTTTTCCCATCCAATTCTTTGAGATATTCAACAACTAATCCCAATGAATTCATGTTTTTAGTTTGAATTATCACCTTCTCCAGCAATGAGACTTTTCGGGGGGGGATCTGGGTTGGGATATTGTCATAGAAAGTAGCTTCAAGTCCTTCTAGATCTAGATCTCCTATCTCCATATCTTCCATTGCTGGCTTGGATACCTCTGTGAATTTCTTGGTTGTCTCCTAATGTTGCTGAAGGTATTGATATGTAGGTGTTCTGACTGTATCATGTTTCTCTTTTATATTTATCTCCATCTCCTTCTCTTGGTTAACTTTAATCTGTTCACTATGTTGGGTTTATTTATTAGTTTCCTTATTCTACTTTGTTTGCTGAACTTCTTTTCAACTTGCCTTATCTTCTTAGAGAATCTCATACATGTTCTGGGTTTTCACCCTTTTGTTAATCTCTGGTCCCAAGGTATTTCTTGCTTGTCATTTCTTGTTTTTGGTTTTGATGAACCCATCAGCATCTTGATTTTCCTGATCTTTCTTCCCTCCTGGTATTTTATTTTGTGGATAATCCCGGAATAGATGTCCATGCTCATTACATCTTCTGCATCTGAACGAGGTATGTTTGTAGTCTATTTCCTAGAACCATTCTTCATCCTCCCATGTTAACTCGATTCCATCTAGTAGATATCTGGAGATGTCGAGGTAGATACAAATTTGGGCATACTATATATATTTTTGTTGTCGGGTTTGCTCTGAGACTTTGATGAAGTTCCCAGGGTATTCCCTATATCCATCAGAATTTCTTCCTTCCAGTACTCTGTTGGGAGAGAGTACATTCTTATCCATACTGGGGCAACCATGAGGTTTTATTTGTTAGGGTTGAATCTCTCTTTCCAAGGCCTGAGGAAAAGTCCCACCGAATTATAGAAATATGGACCATTCTAAAAATTTCTCGTTCTGTCTTCTTCATTAAAGAATATTATTGTGAAGAACCCTTTTTCTTCTAGTTGAAGATCATAGTGTCCTTGGGGTTTCCACATGGATTTTATCTACTAGACCAAGGTCTTTTCTGTGGGCCATATCCCCAGAAAATTTCCTATGAGGGCGCGTTCTTTCATGTACTGAATGTCTTCCCTGACTCTTTTTGATTTAATCTACAGCTTTGGGATTGTCTTGGATTTCAGGACACACTGTCCTGTCCTTCTTGTTTCCTGATTAGTTGTGTTAGTGCTATAAATTGTTATCAGAGTACTAAAGAACAAGCCAACACAATCTCATAAAACAAAATTAAGTAAAACAGGTTTTTTAGGGTTTTGGTTTTTTCAGTTTGTAAATAAGAGGGTAAAACTCATAAGGCTAAAACAAAAACTAAATCATGCACAATATAAGACTGAGATGTATAATATATGTAACATAAACCAGAAAAACATAAGCACATAACTGAGTTTCATCCACAGTTCATAAGCATTCCATGAGGAACAACCTTAAACAAGAAATGAATTCATAAACTGAGTGATCACACTAATTAGAAATGAAACCAGCATAGAAGATAAAATGGGCTTATAGATTGCATATATAACATAATCAATAATCCAACATGCATAAGATTTTTCTGAAACTTAGCTCTATATAGTAGCTCAAAGCCTCCCCTTGTACAAACATTCGAACCATCCTCTCATTCTACAATGTTACTTTTATCTTAGTTACACCCAAAAACAGTTACATAACTGAATAACTACTTTTTAGGCCATAACATTGAATCACTTAACAATGTAAAGTTGCCCAAACTAAACTATTTTATTTACAAAAATAAACTAACAACATCTATCACTTAAAGCATTTTATAAATCTTTAGTAGCCTCTACAAAAAGAGCTATTCCCTCCAAAGCTTGAGTCTTCCTCCTGGTTCTCTGCTGCTGAGCTTCTAAGTCTTCGACTCTTTTAGACAATTCCTGATTTTGTTGAGTTATTTCTTGAACAGTCTACTGTAATTCTGCACACAGACTCTGCGTCTATCTTTTCCTCTTCAAAACTTCCTTGGAGACTACAATTAACTCTTGGTAATGACTATTAACCTCTTCTAAATCCTCTCTTAATCTTTGAATAGAAACTACTAATCCTTCATTTGTTTCATGTAGGAATTCTATATGATAATTATACTGTTTGATGCTTCTTTGTAAGTTCCCATTCTCTGAATCAATACATTTTCCTTCTGAGGCTGAAGGAATTTCTTCTGGCATCTAAGGAATCTTCAATCTCTTAAATATCTCCTCATCCTCCTCTTGCTGTTGCTTTGTCATAGCTACAGGAATCCTTGGGGACTCATTACCTTTAAAAATGCTTTGAGATGATGGTTCTTGTTAGAATAATCCGTCAGGATTATTGTAAATAAATAATAGGAATATGAATAGATAGGAAGGCGAAAAGGCTGGTAATCAACCGCCTCATGAAATGTATAAATATAGGCATTTGCATTTGAATAATTAATTGGAATCGGGAGTTATTACCAACAAGTGGTATCAGAGCAGGGCTGTCTGCCATAACTCCTGGCTGCCTTTCTGCTTTCCAGTCTGCTCTTTCAGAGCTGCCTGCCAGTCTCTCCTGCCTGCATGCATTGTATGTGTTACAATCGATTGAGTTTTGTGTGCTGCGTTGAGAAGTGGGCTTGGTCTCACTCTGTTGTGAATATAGTGTTCTCATTTTTGCTGCCAGATGAGTTTATTCCTCTACAGTTTTAAGGTTTCGGCTTAGTTTATTCTACCCTTCCCGCGGCCTCTCATTGCCTCCACATGAAACCCTAATCCCGACCAGAAGTCTGGTGATTATTGTAAAATTCTGCGTGAAAGTTAAAATCTGATAAGTATTATTCTGAGTGAGCTGTATGTTGTGCATGTTTTTTCGTTTGATGGCAGTCTGTGCTGATTATATCTACTCCACCTCGACCTGCACCCAAAACCTCGACCTGCACCAGTATATTATCAGCAAAGCAAGTCACTGCATGCGTTGAGAACTGCGTGAAGAGACCAGTCTATGAATAGAGAAGAAATCCTAAATCGATTTCAGGTTTCTTTTGGTGAATAAATCTTCTGTTTTAGTTCTATTGACTGATATATTTGCTATGCTGCGATTGAAATGAGAGCTGTGCCACTCTGATACAGCGTGGAGCTGTGTGTTGAAGCCGCGACCTCTGCGTTGATATATTGCATTGAGACTGCAATACTGCTTGATATATTGCGTTGAATACCAGCGTTGAAGTTATTACCAGCGTGAGGAATGCTGCGTGGAGAGGAGATGATGTATTTTTGGATTGCACAAACCCTAGACTGAGCCTGCGTAGAGATATTGCAGCCTGTACGTGGAGGCTGTGCTGTGTAAAGCGAGTTGCGATCTGCTTGGAGATTTATGCTGGTGACTGCGTGGTATATAGACTGCGTGGTATATTAACCTTTTTTTTGGAGACTGCAGTGTATATTATGCTGGTGGTATATAGACTGCGTGGTATATTATGCTGATATTTGCTGTTGATGGTTGATATAATACACGCTATTGATATTTCCATTTTGAGAGCTCTTCATTGTATGTTGCCTGTGATTGCGATGATATAATACATGCTGTTGATGGTTGATATAATACATGCTGTTGATATTTCCATTTTGAGAGCTCTTCAGTCCAGAATTGTATGCTGTTTCGATTTAGTCACGTTGAAGGCCTGTTGAAGACCGCCCCAGGCTACAAAGGTTTGTTGCTGTAACAATGGTCTATTTGATTTCTGCGTGGACTAAATACTGCTAAAGACTGAGCGTGGACTGCATGCTGCGACCTGTGTTGCAGGCCTTAAAAGATAATATGCATTGATTATATATATATGTGTTGATCATATATATGCTGCAGTGAACCCTAATTTTTTTTTGAAGTAAACCCTATTTTTCTTGCAAAGTCTGGATAGGGGCTAAGATTGATATTGCAGACCAATATAAGGCTGTGTATGACTGACAGTAATATATATT
>LPNX010083066.1:47503-112272 GCA_001517045.1 Pseudotsuga menziesii
GACTCAGAAACATGCTCGGACTTACGAACACCCCTTCGGATTAAGAGGGGGATTGTTAAAATAATCCGTCAGGATTATTGTAAATAAATAATAGGAATATGAATAGATAGGAAGGCGAAAAGGCTGGTAATCAACCGCCTCATGAAATGTATAAATATAGGCATTTGCATTTGAATAATTAATTGGAATCGGGAGTTATTACCAACAGTTCTGAAATCCTTTCTTCATCTGCACATAAACCTGTCATGACTGTTTGTTGCTTCACTAAATCATCCTGATGATGACATAATACTTACTTTCCTTTGAACCTCTTTTAATAACTCTAATATTTTAATTCTAGTTGAGGCTAACTCATCCTTCAAAGGAACCTATTTCTTACCTTTAATATATCTTACATTCAAGCTCTCATTTTCTTCTAACTCTTCTTGGGAAGAAGAATATTCTATTTCTATGATTTCCTCCTGAGCTAACTTAGGGTTTAACAACTTTTTCATGTTCAATCTCAAATTATTCTTGGGTCTAGTCTTAGGTCTCCAGCCTACCCCTATCTCTCCTAACATACTCAAAGTTTTTCCCTGGTGCTTTATGGCTGCTAACTGAACTACCTTTATTTTACCTCTTTGTGAAAGTAAATTTTCTTTAGACTGTTCTTGTAAACCTTGTGCACTGTCAACCATAACTTCATCAATCAGTGGTCTTTCCTTATGTTATCACTCTAGGAAACTCCTCTAGGTTGTAGCTCGCGAATGCCTGGTAAATTAAAATGTTTTTAGGGTTTTCTGATATGGAACAAGTCACGTGACCTATATAACCTCCCACTCTCAAGACATGCATGAAGCTCACTCAATTACAAGGCTTTTAGTTACAACTTGTTCAGTAGTTTGACAATAAGGTGCAGGGATGGAGAACTCATCAAGCTGGCAGAATTACATACAAAATAGATGCATATAAATGGCTAAATCTTGAGAAGGATGGTACTTATAAATCAAATCATGTTAACTCACCAATAGGATGACAGCTATTAGCTATTAATCAACTCGAAAATCACCTAAATGCACATTAAGGCATAAGTATAGTAAAGATAAAGATGATGTATGAAAAAATCATAACAAAAGAGCTTATAATTAGAATAAACAAGATGAGAAGCTTGACAATAGAATAGGATTACAAATCCCTGAAGTTGAACCCTTATTAAAAAATCAATCATGGGCTTTATAGCCTTCTACAAAAATGACAGATCTAGAAACTTTGATCTGTTTTCACAAAAAATACTCAAAAGTGATAGTTTTTCAGATTAGGGTTTAAAACCCTAGCTAAATATTTGTCTATCTATTATGAAGATCTAGTTCACTAAGCAAATACTAAATAACTACAGTAGTCATCGATAATCACCACTGCTGGTTCAATGTGAAATTGCCGCCAACAGCTAGTGTCTCGGTGGTTAACTGAAGTGACCTTTCTTGTTTAATGCGCTAGAATTTTCTACCTTATCACCGCAGTCACCAATCAGAAGCTCTGACCTCTAACCGTCAGCACCCCAAGCCTCAATGCTGCCGCAGTGTCATCACCTCAAATGACTAATCTTCTCAGCATCGACAATTGGAACCCCAAGACTGAACGTATCGGAGCTTTCAAACGCTAGATTGTTGGAGATCAGAAGCTGTACTCACTAATGTGTCGAAACTTCTTATCTGAAGGCCGCCACAGTGTCGGTTCCTCAACTGACTAACGTCACGACAATTTCTTCATCGGTGATCGGAAACTCTTTTCTCTAGCCCATAAGCGCTCCAAGCCTGAACGTATCGACACTTTCCATCACTAGCTCGTTGGTGATAGGAAGCTCTGTCTTCTAGCCCATTTAAACCCCAAGTATCAATGCTGTCACTATTTTAGAGGTGAAATGAACTAATTTTGTTGTTGTCGAAGGTCAGTAGAAGTTTGAATCAGAGCTTTAGTTCTCTATGTCGCCGCTGTTTCGGAGCTTTAAACCACTAGCTTCGAGATCAGAAATCGGAAGCTCTAGCCACTATCCCATCGGTGCCTTAGACCGAGACATTGCCACAGTGTCAGCATCTCAAACCACTAACGTCACGATTGGAACCTCAAACCACTAGACTCTTTGTTGTTGATCGGAACCTCAGACCACTAATGATCGACGATCGAAACATCAAGCCACTAGTGTGTCGAAACTTTAAATATGAGCACTGCCACTGTTTCAGAGGTGAAAGGAACTAATCTTCTTAGCATCGATGATCAAAAGCTATTTCCTCTATCCCATCATAAGTTTAAACCACTAGACTCTTTGTTAGCGATCGGAACCTCAGATCACTAATGATCGGGGATCCGAACATCAAGCCACTAGTGCGTTGGAACTTTAAATTTGAGCACTGTTAGTGTTTCAAAGGTGAAATGAACTAATATTCTCAGCATCGGTGATCGAAAGCTCTTTCCTCTAGCCCATCAGAACTTTAAACCACTATCTTCGCAATGAAAAATCGGAAGCTCAAGACACTAACCATCAGAACTTTAAATCTGAGTGCTGCCAGTATTTCGGAGGTGAACTGAACTAATCTTCTCAGCATCGGTGATTGGAACCCCAAACCACTAACCATCGGCACTTTAAACCATTCACCATCGGAACTTTAAACCACTAGATTCTTTATAGTGGTAGCGCTATAGTTGACTAAAACTCTGAAACGTCGGCGTAATAGAGGACTACACCTCCGATAACCATTTAAAAATGTTCCAATGGTAGTAAAAAATTTAGCAATACGCCTACCGGTCGAAGGGATTTTCCACCTGTTATTTATCTTCCAACTTTCAGTGGCTAAAGAGATGTTCTAATCCTCGCCCAAGCCACCAAAAGCTACAACTTCTAAAATTTTTATCCAAATAAAAAAACAGAGGATTTCAAACTATCAATGATATTCATATCCTTCATTGCATGAGTTAAATTCTTCATACTATCAAAATAAATTCATTTTGGGAGATAACATCTAGCTCCTAATTGGGGATGGGAACCTCCTTGTGAGGTCCTAAGAACCCCATACCAAAATTCCTTTCCTGAAAAAGAATAATTAAATCTATCTTCTAGTGTTCCATTGGGCATGGAGTCATTTGTCTTCTATAACTGAACCGTTGCACCCTGCCTGTAGCCTGCTTTGCTTATTCATGAAAACAATTGAAAATGACCTAGCTGCTCATATTAAGAGCTTATTTTCCTATCTACTCCTGCTCCTAATTCTAATCAGTAGATCCTTCTTATCATGTGACATCATGCTTCCAATGAAGCCAGGTCAGAAGCTGATATGCTGAACTTATCCCTGATCTTGACCCAAAAAATAAATGAAACCATAGCATGCAGCAATGTAGTTTTGAAGGGTGACAGAGCCAGCTATCATCTGACAAAAATATTTTGATATCTATGCTACTCATAAGTTCCATATAGTCAACAACATGGTCATAAAATCCAACAGGAAATACCCTTTTACGCTACTGATATTTTCCTTTACTGATGTCAATGTTCAATGTGGACTGCTCATCCTTTGTCGGATCAAAATGAAAGCTCAACAAATGATATGAACCTTCTTTTTCTCTTATGATCAGATCTTGATCATCAATAATTAAAATTCCCTTTTGATATTAGTGCTCACAATAGGATGATAAAACAGGGTTTACATCATATGAATAAAGATCAGTTGAAAACATATAATTGCCTATACAATCATCAGTTATCATAGGCTCATCTTGGTTTGCAAACTTATCATAAAATACAGATTAATACCTGTCTTGGGAATACTTTGAAAACACTAAAGAATTTGATTCTAAATTTGAAAGGAGCTCACATGCTTGCTACTGTTCCAAATCTGCTTCAGACTCATAATATTCCTGTTCAAAATCTGACTCATACTGATGTTTATTTGGCTCAGGTAAATGATGGTTTTCAAAATCAAAATGCTCTGGGATTTTCCTTGAAGCACAAACAATTTCCTCCACCTCTAAATCATCTTCAAATAGAATTCTTAAAGATGAATATTTCCTTTCTAGCAGAAGAAGGGCAAGTTTTGAATGTAGTCCCATCACATAATATATAATGGCAGCTGTCTCTATGGGCCATATCTCCAAAGGCATAGCATGATAAGTGTTGTAGAATATTCGATTGAAGATAGGAAAAGTTTCATATTCCTATCTCTTTAGAGCATAGAAATCAGCGAGATACAAATCAAGAGATTTGTTCTCACCCCAATGCTTAAAAAATGCATCAGTGAATTCTGTCCAAGAGCCAATAGAGTAAGCTTTTAAATTTTTGAACCATATAGGACCATCTCTAATGAACGATTTAGAGAAAAATCTCATGATTACATCCTCATGAACAATCTGAAAATGTTCCATAAAATCTTTGAAAGATTCCAAGTGTCTTTCTGCTGAAGATTTATTCTCTTTGGAAAACCGAGGGGGATGTTCATAACAACCAAGAGGGTAAGGATGCAGACAAAAGGAAAGTTTTAATGGCTTAAACATCTTCATCCTGATTTTGATTTGAAAGGCTGTGGGCTGATCATGAGGGATAACAATCTGTTGACAAGGTTCAATGGTTATGGAAACGAGTGTTGAGCTCTGCATAGGTTTTGAATCAGTTTTGGTTTCTTCAAGGTTACATGGATGATCATATTTAGAAGCAATTTGGGTACAGTGGTCATTTTTATAGTTGAGCTGTGGCACACAGATTTATTCACCTTCTACAATACAAGCAGGTTGCAAATATTCTTCTATAGATGGATTTATAAAATATGGCTGATAATCTTTAGAATATATAAAACATAACATAATTCTTTTAACATGTGAAGGGAAAAGTATAAAGGAACTGATAAAAAATAACAGCAGTTCATAAAGTAAACTACTGAACTGGTACCTAGATTTTGAATTCATCCTCTTCATCTTTTATCAACTGGGTCCTCCCAAGTGGAGATTTATTAAATTCGAATGGATCAGGGAAATTGAAGTCTTTGTAAATCTGCCCTAGCAGCAGGGCTAAGTTTTCTTCTGATGATATTCTATGGGTCTGCAAAAGGTGTTGCTGGTGGCCTCTCTTGATTTTCTCTAGTATGAGCCTTTTTCGAAGCCACAGTTCTTCAATGGAGTCGCCAGGGATGAGATCTTCACAAGCAGCAGTGCTTGAAGATTCCTCAACCCTAAAATTTTCTGATTTACTTATAAACTTTTGAAAACTAGATGCTTCAGCATAAGAAGATTGAAATGGAGGTCTATTTGATATAACAGTAGAAATACCTCTAGAAATACCTAAAGTAGCCCCCCTTGCAGCTCTGGAGGTCTGTCTTAGAGAAACCTTAGCTCCTCTCAGAATCTCTTCTAGATCTGAAACAGGTGTTGCTGGTGGCCCTTTAGGGTTTGCTCTAGTACTTGGTCTTCTTGAAGCCACCTTATATCAATGGAGTGTCTAGATAGATTATTACAACCATAATAATGTCCAAGCTTTGTCTATCATCAAAGCATGGATCTATGTCGTCTCCTAGGGAAGATGAGCTTCAATCTCCTCTCCCCGGCAACGGCGCCAGTTTGTTATCACTCCAGGAAACTCCTCTAGGTTCTAGCTCGAGGATGCCTGGTAACTTAAATTTTTTTAGGGTTTTCTGATATGGATCAAGTTAGGTGACCTCTATAACCTCCCACTCTCAAGACATGCATGAAGCTCACTCAATTACAAAGCTTTTAGTTACAACTTGTTCAATAGTTTGACAATAAGGTGCAGGAATGGAGAACTCATCAAGATGGCAGACTTACATACAAAATAGATGCATATAAATGGCTAAATCCTAACAAGGATGATACTTATAAACCAAATCACATTAACTCACCAATAGGATGACAACTATTAGGTACTAATCAACTTGAAAATCACCTAAATGCACATTCAGGCATAAGTACAGTAAGGATAAAGATGATGGCTGAAAAAATCATAACAAAAGAGCTTATAATTAGAATAAACAAGATGAGACACTTGAAAATAGAATAGGATTACAAATCCCTGAATTTGAACCCTTATTATAAAATCAATCATGGGCTTTATAGCCTTCTACAAAAAATGACAGATCTTGAAACTTCGATCTGTTTTCACAAAAATACTCAGAAGTGATAGTTTTTCAGATTAGGGTTTAAAACCCTAGCTAACTATTTGTCTATCTATTATGAATATCTAGTTGACTGAGCAAATACTAAATAACTACAGTAGTCACCGATAATCACCAGTACTGGTTCAGTGTGAAATTGCCGCCAATAGCCAGTGTCTCGGTGGTTAACTGAAGTGACCTTTCTTGTTTAATCTACCAGAATTTTCTACCTTGTCGCTGCGGTCATTGATCAAAATCTCTGACCTCTAATCGTCACCACCCCAAGCCTCAATGCTAACATAGTGTTGGTGCCTCAAACGACTAATCTTCTCAGCATCGGTGATCGGAACCCCAAGATTGAACGTATCGGAGCTTTCAACCACTAGCTTGTTGGTGATCGGAAGCTGTACTCACTAATGTGTCGAAAATTCTTATCTGAATGCCGTGACAGTGTTAGTGCCTCATCTAAATAACGTCACAATAGTTTCTTCATCGGTGATCAGAAACTCTTCTCTCTAGCCCATCGATGCTCCAAGCCTGAACGTATCGGTGCTTTCCATCACTAGCTTGTCGGTGATCAAAAGATCTATCTTCTAGCCCATCGACGCCCCAAGTCTCAATGCTGCCACTATTTCAAATGTGAATTGAACTAATTTTATCACTGTCGAAGGTCACTAGAAGTTTGAATCGAAGCTTTAGTTCTCTATGTCACCGCTGTTTCGGAGCTTTAAACCACTAGCTTTGCGATAAAAAATTAGAAGCTCTAGCCACTATCCCATTGGTGCCTTAAACCAGAATGCTGCCACACTGTCAACATCTAAAACCACTAACGTCACGATCAGAATCTCAAACCACTAGACTCTTTGTCGGCAATCGGAACCTTAGACCACTAATGATTGGCAATCAGAACATTAAGCCACTAGCGTGTCAGAACTTTAAATCTGAGCATTGCCACTATTTCATAGGTGAAATGAACTAATGTTCTCAGCATCGATGATTGAAATATATTTCCTCTATCCCATCAGAACTTTAAACCACTAGACTCTTTGTCGGCAATCGAAACCTCAAACCATTAATGATCCACGATCGGAACATCAAGCCACTAGCATGTCTGAACTCTAAATCTGAGCACTACTGCTGTTTCGAAGGTGAAACAAACTAATCTTCTCAGCATCGGTGATCAAAAGCTCTTTCCTCTATCCCATCAGAACTTTAAACCACTAGCTTCGTGATCACAAATCAGGAGCTCAATCTACTAACCATTGAAACTTTAAAATTGAGCCCTGCCATTGTTTCAGAGGTGAAATGAACTAATGTTCTTAGGATTGGTGATCAGAACCCCAAACCACTAACCATCAGCACTTTAAACCTCTAACCATCAAAACTTTAAACCACTAGATTCTCCCCAGTGGTGGCGTCGTAGCTGAATCAAACTCTGAAACGTCGGCATAATAGAGGACTACACCTTCGATCACCGTTTAAAAATGTTCCGATGATAGTAAAAAATTTAGCAATACGCTTGCCGGCCAAAGGGATTTTCCACCTGTTATTTATCTTCCAACTTTCAATGGCTAATGAGATGTTCTAATCCTCACCCAAGCCACCAAAATATACAACTTGTGAAATTTTCTATCCAAATAAAAAAATAGAGGCTTTCAACTGTCAGTGATATTCATATCCTTCATCGCATGATTTAAATTCTTCATACTATCAAAATAAATTTATTTTGGGAGATAACATCTGGCTCCTAATTGGGGATGGGAACCTCCCTATGAGGTCCTAAGAACCCCATACCAAAATTTCTTTCTTGAAAAAGAATAATTAAAGCTATCTTCTAGTGTTCCATTAGGCATGGAGTCATTTGTCTTCTATAACTGAACCATTGCACCCTGCCTGTAGCCTGCTTTTCTTATTCATGAAAACAACTGAAAATGACGTAGCTTCTCATATTAAGAGATTATTTTCCTATATACTGCTACACCTAATTCTAATCAGTACATCCTTCTTATCATGTGACATCATGCTTCCAATGAAGCCAGGTCAGAAGCTGATCTGCTGAACTTATCCCTAATCTTGACCTAAAAAATAATGAAATCCTAGCATGCAGAAATGTAGTTTTGAAGGGTGACAGAGCTAGCTATCATCTGACAAAAATATTTTGATATCTATGCTGCTCATAAGTTCCAGATAGTCAACAACATGGTCATAAAAGTCAACAGAAAATACCTTTTTATGCTGCTGATATTTTCCTTTATTGATGTCAATGTTGAATGTGGACCGCTCATCCTTTGTTGGATCAAAATGAAATCTCAACAACTGATCTGAACCTTCTTGTTCTCTTATGATCAGATCTTGATCATCAATCATTAAAATTCCCTTTTGAGACTAGTTCTCACAATAGGATGATAAAACATGGTTTACATCATATGAATAAAGATCAGTTGAAAACATATAATTGCCTATACAATCATCAGTTATCATAGGCTCATCCTGGTTTGCAAACTGATCATAAAATCCAGATTCATACCTGTCTTGGGAGTACTTTGCAAACACTGAAGAATATGATTCTAAATATGAAAGGAGCTCACATGCTTGCTGCTGTTCCAAATTAGCTTCAGACTCATAATCTTCCTGTTCAAAATCTGACTCATACTGATGTTTATTTGGCTCATGTAAATGATGGTTTTCAAAATCAAACTGCTCTGGGATTTTCCTTGAAGCACAAATGTTTTCCTCCACCTCTAAAGCACATTCAAATAGAATGCTTAAAGATGAAGATTTCCTTTCTAGCAGAAGAAGGGCAAGTTTTGAATGTAGTCCCATCACATAATATATAATGGTAGTTGTCTCTATGGGCCAGATCTCCAAAGTCATAGCATGATAAGTGTTGTAGAATATTCGATTGAAGATAGGAAAATTTTCATCTTCCTCTCTCTTCAAAGCATAGAAATCAGCGAGATACAAATCAAGAGATTTGTTCTCACCCCAATGCTTCAAAAATGCATCAGTGAATTCTTTCCAAGAGCCAATAGAGTAAGCTTTTAAATTCTTGAACCATATAGCACCATCTCTAATGAATGATTTAGAGAAAAATATCATGATTACATCCTCATGAACAATCTGAAAATGTTCCATAAAATCTTCGAAAGATTCCAAGTGTCTTTCTACTGAAGCTTGATTCTCTTCAGAAAACCGAGGGGTATATTCATAACAGCCAAGAGGGTAAGGATGAAGCCAAGATGGAAGTTTTAATGGCTTAAACATATTCATTCTGATTTTTATTTGCAAGGATGTGGGATGATCATGAGGGATAACAATCTGCTGACAAGGTTCAACAGTTATGGAAATGAGTGTTGAGCTCTGCATAGGTTTTGAATCAGTTTTGGTTTCTTCAAGGTTACATGGCTGATCATATTTAGAAGGAATTTGGGTACAGTGGTCATTTTTATAGATGAGTTGTGGCACACAAATTGATTCACCTTCTATAATACAAGTAGGCTGCAAATATTCTTCTACAGATGGATTTATAAAAGATGGCTGATAATCTTCAGAATATATAAAACATAAGATAATTCTTTTAACATGTGAAGGGAAAATTATAAAGGAGCTGATAAAAAATAATAGCAGTTCATAAAGTAAACTGCTGAACTGGTACTTGGATTTTGAATTCATCCTCTTCATCTTTTCTCAACTGGGTCCTCCCCAGTGGAGATTTATTAAATTCAAATGGATCAGGGAAATATAAGTCTTTGTGCATCTGCCCTAGCAGCAGGGCTAAGTTTTCTTCTGATGATCTTCTATGGATCTGCAATAGGTGTTGCTGGTGGCCTCTCTTTGTTTTCTCTAGTATGAGCCTTTTGCAGAGCCACAATTCTTCAATGGAGTCGCCAGGGATGAGATCTTCACAAGCAGCAGTGCTTGAAGATTCCTTAACCCTAATTTTTTTTGATTTACTTATAAGCTTCTAAGAACTAGATGCTTCAGCATAAGAAGATTGAAATGGAGGTATATTTGGTATAACAGTAGAAATACCTCTAGAAATACCTAATGTAGCTCCCCTTGCAGCTCTGGAGGTCTATCTTAGTGAAACCCTAGCTCCTCTCAGAATCTCTTCTGGATCTGAAACAGGTGTTGCTGGTGGCCCTTTAGGGTTTTCTATGGTACTTGGTCTTCTTGAAGCCAAATTATATCAATGGAGTCTCTAGATAGATTATTACAACCATAATAATTTCCAAGCTTTGTCTATCATCAAAGCATGGATCTATGTCGTCTCCCAAGGAAGCTGAGCTTCAATCTCCTCTTCCTGGCAACGGCACCAGTTTGTTATCGCTACAGGAAACTCCTCTAGGTTGTAGCTCGAGGATTCTTGCTAACTTAAAATGTTTTAGGGTTTTCTGATATGGATCAAGTCAGGTGACCTATATAACCTCCCACTCTCAAGACATGCATGAAGCTCACTCAATTAAGAGGCTTTTAGTTACAACTTGTTCAGTAGTTTGACAATAAGGTGCAGGAATGGAGAACTCATCAAGCTGGTAGACTTACATACAAAATAGATGCGTATAAATGGATAAATCCTAACAAGGATGGTACTTATAAATCAAATCACATTAACTCACCAATAGGATGACATCTATTAGCTATTAATCAACTTGAAAATCATCTAAATGCACATTCAGGCATAAGTACGGTAAAGATAAAGATGATGGATGGACAACTCATAACAATAGAGCTTATAGTTAGAATAAAAAAGATGAGACACTTGACAATAGAATAGGCTTACAAATCCCCGAAATCAAACCCTTATTATAAAATCAATCATGGGCTTTATAGCCTTCTACAAAAAATGACAGATCTTGAAACTTCGATTTGTTTTCACAAAAAATACTTAGAAGTGATAGTTTTTTATATTAGGGTTTAAAACCCTAGATAAATAATTGTCTATCTATTATGAAGATCTAGTTCACTGGGCGAATACTAAATAACTACAGTAGTTGCTGATAATCACCACTGCTGGTTCAATGTGAAATTGCCACCAATAGCCAGTGTCTCGGTGGTTAACTGAAGTGACCTTTCTTCTTTAATCTGCCAGAATTTTTTACCTTGTCACCACAGTCTCCGATTGGAAGCTCTGACCTCTAACCGTCGGCACCCCAAGCCTCAATGCTAATGCAGTGTCAGTGCCTCAAATGACTAATATTCTCAGCATCGGCAATTGAAACCCCAAGACTGAACGTATCAGAGCTTTCAACCGCTAGCTTATTGGAGATCGAAAGCTGTACTCACTAATGTGTCAAAACTTCTTATCTCAATGCCGCCACACTATCGACACCTCAACTGAATAACGTCATGATAGTTTCTTCATAGGATATCAGAAACTCTTTTCTCTAGCCCATCGACACTCCAATCCTGAACATATCGAATCTTTCCATCACTAGCTCATTGGAGATCAAAAGCTCTATCCTCTAACCCATCAGCGCCCCAAGTCTCAATGCTGCCATTGTTTTAGAGGTGAAACGAACTAATTTTATTGCTATCGAAGGTCAGTAGAAGTTTGAACTAGAGCTTTAGTTCTCTATGCCTCTGCTGTTTTAAAGCTTTAAACCAATAGCTTTGTGATCGAAAATCGGAAGTTCTAGCCACTATCCCATCAATGGCTTAGACCGGAACGCTACTGCAATGTTAGCATCTCAAACCACTAATGTCACGATCAGAACCTCAAACCACTAAAATCTTTGTCGACGATCAGAACCTCAGACCACAAATGATAGGCAATCAGAACATCAAGCCACTAGCGCGTCGGAACATTAAATCTAAGCACTGCCACTATTTCATAGGTGAAATGAACTAATCTTCTCAACATCGACAATCGAAATATATTTCCTCTAGCCCATCGGAACTTTAAACCACTAGACTCTTTGTTAGCGATCGGAACCTCAGACCATTAATGATCCGCGATCGAAACATCAAGCCACTAGTGTGTACGAACTTTAAATCTGAGCGCTGCTACTGTTTCAGAGGTGAAATAAACTAATCTTCTCAGCATCGGTGATCGAAATCTCTTTCCTCTAGCCCATCGGAACTTTAAACCACTAGATTTGCAATTAGAAATTGGAAGCTCAAGACACTAACCATTGAAACTTTAAATCTAAGTGCTGCCACTGTTTCGGAGGTGAAACGAACTAATATTCTGAGCATTGGCTATCGAAACCACAAACCACTAACCATCAACAGTTTAAACCACTAACCATCGGAACTTTAAACCACTAGATTCTCCATAGTGGCGGCGCTGTAGCCAAATAAAACTCTAAAATGTTGTCGTAATAGAGGACTACACCTTCGATCACTGTTTAAAAATGTTTTGATGGCAGTAAAAAAATTAGCAATATGCCTAACCGGTGAAGGGGTTTTCCACCTGTTATTTATGTTCCAACTTTTGGTGGCTAATGAGATGTTTTGATCCTCACCCATGCCACCGAAAGCTACAACTTGTGAAATTTTTACCCAAATAAAAAAATAGAGGCTTTCAAACTATCAGTGATATTCATATCCTTCATCGCATGAGTTAAATTCTTCATACTATCAAAATAAATTTATTTTGGGAGATAACACCTTACTTTCTGAATGTATTCCTGTATGAACTTATTCCTGTTCTAACAAGCTTTCCTCTACATTTTGGTTTACTTCTTCATTAAGGGTATTTGCTACATGATTTAAATCTTGTCTTTGAACCTTTCATGGTTCATCTTCTTCATCTTTATTCTACTATTCACTATCAAGATTTTCAATGTTTTATGTCATAGACCTTTCCTGTGCAGTATCTTCCTCTGCTTTGACTATGACCTCTTTCTTTAATTTTTTGACTAAATTCTGTGCTTTGTTTACATGTCTTTTCTTTGATTGATCCTCTTTCTCACTTTGAAACCCAGACCAAAATAAGAAATAGTCCCAGGTTTTTCTGTTCTTTTGGAGCACTGTGCTTATAGTTAACTTTACCAGACCATGATGAAATATGGACTGCTGACTATGATTTTGATGCTCCTTCACTCTACTGGACATATTTTGCAGACTTTTGATGAAAAATAAAGGAAGTTTCATCTTTGATTCATGATTTAGATGCTGCAGAAACCTGAAATGATATTTAAACACAAATGCATATCTTCCTTCACAAGTTACATAGCTTTGCAGAATTTTGATTGGTTCTCTCCACTCTTGTTTGAAATTCTATATAAGCACTCCTTTACCCCAGTCTACAACAACATTTGGAAGGAAGTAATTATGTGAATTAAAGGTAAAAGGAACCTTCTTGAACCAATATTAACCTTCATCAGGAATGCTTGTAGCCTCTTCTATTAGCTCTCTAGTCAGCTCAATCTTTAGGGTATCAAATGTGACTATGTCATTGTGCAATCCCTGAGAAAATTTGTATGAAACTTCTATATGATGGCCATCAATATTCTCAAAATAATTCATCCATCCTACTTCTGAAAATAACCTTGCACATTCAAGGAAAGCTTGAACCCAAGAAATATCTGAGGGTTCGACCCTATTTGTTTTCCCACTTCTCTTCATTCTGGATGATCTTAATTATGCTTTCTCCAGCAAATAGTTTAACACTATTTGAATGTTTGCAATTTTAACAGTGAATCATAAGATGAGAAAATTAAACCCTTGATATGAATTTTACTTCTCAAACTGATAAGTATTTCAACCCTACTGACAGAAAATATTTCGCATTGAGAAAAAATCAAGTTTATAAACTTGCATTCTTAGTTAATATCAATAACTAATCCTCTCTCAAAATGAACCCGAACTCATGGAATCATGTCAGTAATTCGCTTCATACCTATCTTAGTAATGAATTTGGTTGCTAGAAATTTGCTTTCCTGTCTTCCTAGGTGTCCAATATCCTTCTTAAGTATGTCTCTAGCTGCCACGACAGCGCTAAACACTTACCCTGCAAACCCTAAATAGCCAACCTTCATCATTCTTCAACCACGAACTATCAGGTATTCAAACGATTTCTGTGATCTTCGTGCATTCAGTAAATGTGTAGTTGATAGCGAATTATGCTCATTGTGCATAATCATTGTTGTGCAAATACTCTATATCCTCTAACCTTCGGACAACTGCAACTCACCCAAATGATTCTTTGTCTAATCTCACAACACTTGTCAGAATGATTATTGTGGCCAAAACAGGTATCAAACTCCTCGACAGGTGTGAAGAACTTCTCTTATGTGTAAATTTTGAACATCACGAGCCAAAATCATGAATATTTCAAATGGCACGATTCTTTTGTAGCGCCCTTGTTTACCTTTTTTGTGCTTGTGCTACAAGAATATCTGTTTTAATAATTTTTAACCAAAACTCAAAGCAATGTGTTAAAATTTGGTAAATAGTTTCTAATAAAACCTTATGATATTCCTTTAGAACCTTTAAGTAATATATACATTCTATAAGCCCCTAAAAACCATGAAATTAACTAAGTAAATCCAAAATTAAAAGAAAACCTATTAAATTAATTATAAATATAAGCCTAAAATCAAAGAAAAATTTAAAAGAAACTAAGGTCAAAACTTTAAAACAATAATAAAAATCATAGTTTAAGACAAGAAAATGGTTCAAAAAAGAGGAAACAAAAACAGGCTATAACATCTAGCTCCCACTGCGGGACGAAGTCCTCCTTGTGAGGCTTCAAAAACCTGTAGATCAGTGCCTTCTGATCTGTAACTGGAACTTCCTGCTACTCTACAAAATATCCATTGGGACATGGAGTCTTTATTCAAATCTTCGCACCGGTATATACAATGAAGATCAAATCTCTTTCCTTAAAAACTGTAAAAATGCTTAAGGAATCGTCCGTTAACTAGATTAGACAACTCCTCACCCTCCAAGGTCTGTAATACAAAAGTATTATTCTTCAAAATATTTGATACTATGAAAGGACCAAACCATAAATTATCAAACTTACCATGTTTTCCTTTCTGTTCCTTTCTAGCATCCCATCTTAATACCATATCTCCATTAAAAAAGGTGCTTTCTTGGATCTTTTTATAAAACCTCTCTTTGATCTTCCTTCTGTACAATTGAGCCCTTTCTTCCACTGCTTCACGCTCTTGCTATAACTCAATCAGTGCATAAAATCTCCTTTGGATGTCACTGGGTTCCTCTTGACTTCTTGAAGAAACTTCATCACTGGAATACCAAGTTGAACAGAAAATACCACATCAGTACCATATACCAGCTGAAAAGGAGAAGTACCTATTGCCTTTTTAATTGTTATCATGTCAGCCCATAGTGTATATTTTAGGATTGAATCCCATGACCTTTTATTCCAACTCAACAACTTCTTGATACTCTGAATAGTGCTTTTATTGGTTGATTCAGCTAACCCATTTCCATGAGGATAATAAGGTGTTGATTGTTTCAAAACAATCCCATTTTCTTCACAAAATGTCACCATAGATTTGGACTTAAAAGCTTTAGCATAATCAGTCAGTAACTTCTTGGGACATCCAAATGTGCTAAGAATGTTTTCTTGAATAAAGCTAATTATTACCTTATCTATTGCATTTTTTGTGGGGATAATTTCTACCCATTTAGTGAAGAAATATGTAGCTGTCAAAATCAATTTATGCTGCCCTGAAGAAGAAGGATTTATCTCTCCTATAAAATCCAAATCCCATTGTTGAAAGGGAGCATTCACAGCAATAGACTTGAAAGGTAAAGATACTAACTTTTTCTTTCCAGCAAATTTTTGACATGGGATAGAAGCTCTTACCTGCTGATACACATCAGAGAATAAAGAAGGCCAATAATATCCAGACCTTAAAACTTTATAAGAAGTTTCCTTCCAATACTTATGTCCCCCATAAGCACCTACATGTGATTCTTTGATTACCTCCTCAATTTATGGCTTGTCCAAACATCTAAGCAGAATACCTCCTGAATCTTTCCAAAACAACTGTTGTTCTATCAAATAATATTTAGTAGCTCTCAACTTCAATGACCTAGTAGCCTTCTTATCTAGGTGTGATGGACATTGTAAATAAAAAGGAAAATGTACAATGTCTGCATACCATGTGAATTCTACATACTGTTCCATAATTATTTCCTTCTCTTGTTCAGCTTGTAACTCTTCTTGTACAGGCCGTTCTACCATTAGGTGAAGGCCTAAATCTTGACAATTGGAATCGGCCAATAATTTGACCAAACCTTGTCCCTTCACTAGTTTGGTAGGCTTGATGTCCACATCATATTCCATTATCTTTGCAATCCATTTCTTCCTTTTTCCTTCACTGTCAGGTTGAGTCAATATATCCTTAATGGTAGCATTGGGAACATAAGCAATGATTTTAGAATGTAAAACAAAAATTCTGAAGAATTTGAGTGCTTTTACCAGTGAGTAAGCTTGTTTCTCCAACGTGTTGTACTTCAACTATGAGTCTCTTAAGGTTTTACTAAAAAATGCAATTGGCTGCTCAAGTCCATCATTATTCTTTTGTAACAAAACAACTGCTAAAGTATCCTCTGATGCAAAAGAAAAAGTCAGAAATTCCTTTGAAAAATCAGGACTCACTAGCACAGGTGCTTCTGTAAGGGCCAACTTAATCTTCTCGAATTAATTTCTAGATTCTGTAGTCCATTTCACCTCCTGATCTTTTTTAAGCATAGTTTTTATTTGCTTAATAGTTTCATCAAAATTAGGTATGAACCAACGTAGAAAATTTATCTTTCCAATAAAAGATTGCACATCCTTCTTACTTCTAGGTAAATTGATCTTCAAAATAGCTTTTACCCTTTATGGATCTATCCTTGTCCCATCAGATGAGACCAAATGACCCAACAACTTACCCTCCTGTACAACAAAATGTGACTTTTTTGGATTAAGAGACAATCCGTATTTTCTGCACTTCAAGAAATTTTGTTTTAGGTGCTTTAAGTGCTCTTCATCATACTATGAGAAGACTATTATGTAATCCAAGTATATTACCACAAACTTATCCTTCTCTCCAACAAAATCTATGTCCATATCTGTTTGAAAGGTAGATCCAACATTCATTAATCCAAATGGCATTTTTTCATATATAAAGGTACCACAAGGAGTAGTGAAAGCTGTCTTTTTTCTATCATCAGGGTGCATTGCAATTTGATTATACCCTGAAAAACCATTAACCATTGAAATATTTTGGGCACCCACCACCTTCTGCAATATTTGTTCAATCTTTGGTAAAGGATATTTATCTTTAAGTGAAGACCCATTCAGATTATGAAAGGAAACACACAATCTTATTTTACCAATATTTTTTTTGACAGGTACTAGATTTGCTACCCATGAAGAATATCGAAAAGGAACAATGATCTTATCATCCAACAATTTTTTTACTTCCTTTTCTATAATGGGGAATAAAGCAGGATTGATTCTCCTTAATTTCTGTCTAAATGGTTTGACATTTGGTTTCAAAGGCACATTATGCTCTATAATACTAGTATCATAAGTCTTCAAATCCTCGTATGACCAAGCAAAGATATCAACATATTATTTTAATAGCTTGATGTACCTGTTTCTTTTCTCTGTTGTAAGTGCCTTTGAGATATTCACCATCGTAGGGTGCTCCTTGGTGCCAATATTACAATCCATTACATTTTCCTCTGAAGACGGCATAGCTAGTTTTAAAGGAGTATCATCCTTTGAAAAAATCCTCTCTAAAGGCACCAACCCCTTAGGAATAAAATTAATTTTCAGCTTAATGATTTTGTGACCTACTATTTCATTTTCTGCAACACCCTTAGTATATTCAATTTCATCATCCTATTCTTGATCAATTAAGGAATTATAAAACTCACCAGTTAGCTCTAAAAACCTTTTAATCTCTAGATCATCCTCAAAAACTCTCCATTTCTTTATATTATCAGGCACAGAAGGTCTGTAACTAAATTCAATAGGATATTTCGGCTGAGTTGTTTTAGGAATCCTGAAATGTGTAGCTGCTAGGGAAAGAGAATCAACAGTTTGGTTATGATCCCTAGGAATATAAGAAATATTGAATTCCACAAAGAAATTATCTATCATATCCCATACTTCATTCCTGTACACTTTAAACAAATCTTGTTTTACTTGATAGTTATTCCTTACTTACTGAACAACCAACTTAGAGTTTCCATAAATAGAGATTTGCTGAATACCTAAATATTTTGCAGCTCTTAAACCTAATAACAGAGCTTCATACTCTGCTGTATTATTAGTGATAATAAATTCTAACTTATACATTAATATCACCACTTCACCACCAGGAGATATCAGAATAACTCCCGCTCAAACACCTTCCTTGGATGATGATCCATCAAAATACATTTGCCAAAGTTCATCTTCCTGTTCCCTAGTACATTTAACTGATTTTTATTTTTCAACCTGTAACATACCAACAACATCATTATCATCACTAAAGTGCAACATAAAACTCCCCAGATCCTTTTCAACGGCATATAATGGATGATTTGTAGGATTCTTGTCATCAGTCACCATTTAAGAAAATTGTAATTCTCTATACAACCTTCTATTCTCACCTCCAAAGAAAAGGATGGTTGCATATGTTAAGTCCATCTGTAACGTTCCTCCTACTTTCTTAGCCCAAGATCTAGAAAGGAGCATTCCAAATTCAGGTGTGATATTCGCCACTACTACATCCATAATAACACTTTTCATTGGTAGTTGAGCTAACTAACCACCATGTCCTTTATCACTCCTAAACATTTTACAGCTCTAAAATCGAAAGCATACAAATCATGATAAGGTTTTGTTATGCTCAATCCTAAATCCTCCATGACTGCTTTTGGCATTAGATTATGAGATGCCCTTGAATCCAAAAGGAAATTATGGAGCTTTTGCTCATGAATGGTTAATGTGATATAGAAAGGTGGAGATGCACTTGCATCATTTTCAGTTTTCTCTGCTAAAGCTGATCCAACAAATTTTTTGGGATTCTCCTCCTGTAAATTAATTGTGTCTGTAGGTACCTGACTGTTTTCTAAACCTATCATTTTCAAAACTGAATTTTTATAGCAAGGATTTCTGATCAATTCAGTAAAAGGAATGGGGATTTTAATTTTTCACAATTCATTTTCGAGATTGAAATTCTACATGTTCTTATTCACTTCTTCAACTTCAATAACCTTCCTAGGTTTTCCTTGATTCTGCCTTTTTTCCAATGCTGGATTTGTTTGCTGTTTAGGAGGAGGAATTACCTTCTTTTTAGGGTTTTGAACCACTTGTTTTGGTCCTAATCTTAAATTTATGGTTTTCTTTGGATTAGAATGGTATATATCAGATTCTATTTCAGGGTCTAAATCATCCTTTTTCTAAAAAACATTAGCATCATAATATTCAGGATTCAAAAAGTCTTCTTCAGTTACAAAACCTTCAGTCAACTGTTCTCCAAAATAATTCATGTCCTCATTTGTTTCTTCAAACTGCTCATCCTCTTCCATTTCTCCTTCATCAATGACATTGTTTTGAAGTGGGGGTGGTATTTTTATCTTCCACTTCTCTCCTTTCTCGTTGTATGTCATTATTTCTTCTCTCTCTGGGAATAAAACGAGGTGCAATCTGTCTTCTAAACTGATTTGAATTATTAGGGTTTCTATCTCCCTCTTGAGCATGCCTATTGGATTTTTTATCCAATTCCAATTTGTTTAGTTTTGCTGTTAGTATTTTTACTAATTTTGTCATCTCATCAGGTTTACTATGTGTAGATTGTGTAGTTGAAACTACTAGATCTACTTCCTTTTTACCCTTTCTGTCATAAACTTGTAGAGTTGAGTTCACCTTCAATCTATTAGAGGCAAGAAGATTGGATTCCACCTCTATGGCTGCCTCTTGCATATTCAGTAAAGTAACAGGTCTTCTTTCCCTCAATGTAAGTAAAAATCATGGTCAAAAGCATTAGCATAGGTGGGTTTTGTAGAAGTTTCAGAAAGTTTGATTTTTCCAGGGATTCTTCCATACATTTTGTTAAACCTCTTAGAGAAATCATCTATAGTTTCATATTTATTCCTTCTTAGGGCTCCAAACTCTGTAATGTAATATGTATGATCCTAAGTGTAACCCCACTATCTCATGAAAATATATTGAAGCTCTTCTATCAAAGTAATGGAACTTGCAGGGAACTCCATAAACCACTTTCTGACCTCTCTATCTAGGATTTGAGCAAAAATTCTCATCCACACATCCTTTGCCTCTATATTTTGATTATCTGCATAATTTAAAAATGCATCCCAGTGTTCTTTAGCTGTCACCTCACCTTGTCCATTAAACCTAGGCAAGTAATTTTGGTAATCCCCACCAGGAAGGGAATTTAAGGGCTAAGGAAAAAATAGAGGGGCATACCTAGATTCCACCATCCTGTCCATCATATCTAATGGCTGCTATTGATATTCCATCTTTAAGCTAACTGATTTAGATGAAGAAGAATCTTGAATGGAACTTGGATGAAAAGGACTTTTATTGACCTTAAATTGGAACAAAGGAATTTTTCCAGGGGATAGAGATTTTGCTTTCTTGAAAGACTGAGGATCAGTGTATACCTGAAAATTGCTAATAGGGATTGTAGGTTTCAACCATGGTGAATTTTGTTTTTACTCCTTTGCAAATGAAACGGGTGATAATAGGTCAACTTGATCAGGGTTACACAAGGCTGGGGATGACTGTGATTTCTTAATATTCCTAGCTTCTTTCAAAATTTTATCTAGGTCTGTGACACCTAGGTGCAATGGTGAACTAGGTCTACTTCTTGTCCCAACTCCCTTAGTAGCCACTGTGAACTGTCTGGTGAAAATGTAGTCTTAAAAATTTGTTGGTTTTGTTCACCTCTCAAAACCAGTTGAATGATGAATAACCCAGGGAAAGTATGCTTCCACTTTGTCCTCAACAATGGTGCCAAATATGTTAGTGCCAGAAATTGTTATCAGACTACTAAAGAACAAGCCAACATAATCTCATAAAACAATATTAAGTAAAACAATTTTTTTATGGTTTTGGTTTTGCAGTTTGTAAATAAGAGGGTAAAACTCATAAGGCTAAAACAAAAAATAAATCATGCACAATATAAGACTGAGACGTATAATATATGTAACATAAACCAGAAAAAACATAAGCACATAACTAAGTTTCATCCACAATCCATAAGAATTCCATGAGAAACAACCTTAAACAAGAAATGAATTCATAAACTGAGTGATCACACTAATCAGAAATGAAACCAGCATAGAAGATAAAATGGGCTTATAGATTGCATATATAACATAACCAGTAATCCAACATGCATAAGAGTTTTCTGAAACTTAGCTCTCTATAGTAGCTAAAATCCTCCCCTTGTACAAACATTTGAACCCTCGTCTCATTCTATAGTGTTAATTTTATCTTAGTTACACCCAAAAATAGTTACACAACTGAATAACTACTTTTTAGGTCATACCATCTAATCACTTAACAAAGTAAAGTTGCTCAAACTAAACTAATTTATTTAAACAAATAAACTAACAACGTCTATCACTTAAATCATTTTATAAATATTTAGCAGCCTCTTCCGAAAGATCTATTCCCTCCAAAGCTTCAGTCTTCCTCCTGGTTCTCTGCTACTCAACTTCTAAGTCTTCAATTCTTTTAGACAATTCCTGATTTTGTTGAGTTATTTCTTGAACAGTCTGTTGTAATTCTGCACATAGACTTTGCGTCTATCTTTTCCTCTTCAAAGCTTCCTTGGAGACTACAATTAACTCTTGGTAATGACTATTAACCTCTTCTAAATCCTCTCTTAATCTTTTAATAGCAACTACTAACCCGTCATTTCTTTCATGCAAGAATTCTATCCGATATTTATACTGTTTGATGCTTCTTTGTAAGTTCTCATTCTCTGTATCAATACATTTTCCTTCTAAGGCTGAAGGCATTTCTTCTAGCATCCAAGGAATCTTCAATCTCTTAAAGATATCCTCATCCTCCTCTTGCTGCTACTCTATCATAGCTAAGGGAATCCTTGGGGACTCATTACCTTTAAAACTGCTTTGAGCTGATGGTTCTGCAATCCTTTCTTCATCTGCACATAAACCTATCATGACTGATTGTTGCTTCACTAAATCATCCTGGTGATGAATTAATTTTACTTTCCTTTGAACCTCTTTTAATAACTCTAAGATTTTAGTTCCATTTGAGGCTAACTTATCCTTCAAAGTAACCTGTTTCTTACCTTGAATCTCTCTTACATTCAAGCTCTCATCTTCTTTTAACTCTTCTTGGGAAGAATAATATTCTATTATTGTGATTTCTTCCTGAGCTAACTTAGGGCTTAACAAATTTTTCATGTTCAATCTCAATTTATTCTTGGGTCTGGTCTTAGGTCTCCAGCCTACCCCTATCTCTCCTAGCATACTCAAAGTTTTTCCTTGGTGCTTTATGGCTTCTAACTGAACCACCTTTCTTTTAACTCTTTTTGATACCAAATTTTCTTCAGATTGTTCTTGTAAACCATGTGCACTGTCAACCCTAACTTCATCAATCAGTGGGATTTACTTAGTTTTTGAATGTATTCCTGTATGAAATTGTTCCAATTCTAACAAGATTTCCTCTATTCCCTAGTTTAATTCTTCATTAAGGGTATTCTCTACATGATTTAAATATTATCTTTGAACCTTTGATGGTTCATCTTCATCAACTTTATTCTGTTGTTCACTCTCAAGATTTTGTTGTTACCTCTTTCTTTAATTTTTTGACTAAATTATGTTCTTTATTTACATGTCTTTTCTTTGATTGATCCTCTTTCTCACTTTGAAACCCATGCCAAAATAAGAAATAGTCCCAGGTTTTTCCCTTCTTCTAGAGCACTGTGCTTATAATTAACTTTATCAGACCATGACGAAATATGGACTGTTGAGTATTATTTTGATGCTCCTTCACTCTACTAGACATCTTTTGTAGACTTTTGATGAAAAACAAAGGAATGTTCATCTTTGATTCATGATTTAGATGCTGTAGAAACTTGAAATGATATTTAAACACAAATGCATATCTTCCTTCACAAGTTACATAGCTTTATATAATTTTGATTGGTTCTCTCCACTTTGGTTTCAACTTCTATATATGCACTCCTTTACCCCAGTCTGCAACAACATTTGGGAAAAAGTAATTCTATGAATTAAAGGTAAAAGGCACCTTCTTGAACCAATATTGACCTTCATCAAGAATGCCTGTAGCCTCTGCTATTAGCTCTCTAGTCAGCTCAATCTTTAGGGTATCAAATGTGACTATGTCATTGTCCAATCCCTGAGAAAATTTGTATGAAACTTCTATATGATGGCCATCAATCTTCTAAAAATAATTCATCCATCCTGCTTCTGAAAATAACCTTTCACAGTTAGGGAAGGCTTGAACCCAAGACATATCTAAGCGTTTGACTATATTTTTTTTCCCACTTCTCTTCATTCTGAATGATCTTAATTATGCTTTCTTCAGCAAAGAGTTTAACACTATTTGAATGTTTGCAATTTTAACAGTCAATCATAAGCTGAGAAAATTAAAACCTTGATATGAATTTTACTTCTCAAATTGATAAGTATTTCAACCCTACTGACAGAAAATATTTGGCATTGAGAAAAAATTGAGTTTATAAACTTTCATTCTTAGTTAATATCAATAACTAATCCTCTGTCAAAATGAACCCAAATTCATGGAATCATGTCAGTAATTCACTTCATACCCGTCTTAGTAATGAATTTGGTTTCTAGAAATATCCTCTCCTGTCTTCCCAGGTGTCCAATATCCTTCTTAAGTATGACTCTAGATTCCACGACATTGCTAAACACTTACCCTGGAAACCATAAATATCCAACCTTCTTCATTCTTCAACCATGAACTGCCAGGTCTTCAAATGGTTTCTATGATCTTCATGCATTCTGTTATGGAGAAAAATTACTATGGCTTGGGGTGTACTACAACAGACAGAGTAACCATAGAAATCAATCCCTTCCCAATATGCAAGAGAAATAAAACATCTAATGCTAAAGGATCTCGAAACATACCTTATTCTGGATGGTTGATGTAGATCCCCATTGAACTTTTCCAATCCTGCTTATGTTAGCCATTTGCTCTCTCAACAATTAGCAAACAAGAAAAGCATGCTATATAATGGTGTTAGAGCTACTCTAGCATATATAATCAATAATGTATATGTAATTAAAAGCATAAATGGATTCAATATTCATTTAAATGCACATCATTGGATAGGAAAAGATATTTCTATTAATATAAATCAGAGATTACAAGAATGACAGCCTCTGTTGGCATGTCTACAAACTGGAGAAATTGAGTCCTCCACCACCTCAATCCTCCATCTCTCGATAGAAATCATAGAAGCAAAGGAAATCTTTGGAAGAACACTAAGTGATCCAAGGGACAAAGGGATGTAGACTCAAGTATATTCTACGACAACAATGGAATATAGTTTTCTTACTCTTCAATTCCTCTCCTTTCAATGTATCCAAATGGTTCCTTATATAGTGCTTCAATGGGGTAATGGAGGGTCAAATCCAAGCGATCTCAAGGCATATGGAAGTCCAAGAGACAAGTGAATTAGATCCAGATTAAGGAAAAATAAAAAAATCTTTGGCCTTTTGCACACATCTCGATGTACGCAGGTTTACGTGTTATATCCGCATATATACGCAAGAAAGGGTTTAAAAGTCGCGTATCGAAAATAAAAGGTGTTTTTAGGGATGATATTGGAAACATCAAAGGTACAAAAATGGTCCATGGGGTCCAAAGAGTCTATAGAGGGACAGGGAAGGACATAAATGTGTGATCTACCATGTGTGGTAAAATCAGCTGTAACAGATACACCCTAATGTGTGAGGTAAAAGGGGTGATACAATGGCCAAAATACATTATAAGACCATCCCAGAAGTGGAGTGATGAAGAACTAGGTGGAAGAACCAGCCATCCAACAATACAATACAAATATCTTTGCATATGACTACAAGTACATACAACAATCCCAGATACATAAGAGTACAATGGCCATAAACAGGAATGATACAAAATATGACATGTGTGGTCATCACCACGTATAATATAGATAGATCAGAATCTCCATGATGAATATATACAAAGGATTATGATCTCCATGAAAGATGAAGATATACAATGGATCAATATCTCCATAACGGCTGAAGATATCTGACATACACTGGAATCAAGTCACGAGAGCTGAAATCTCATGAACACTGGCACGATCAAGGAGGTAGCATATCAGAAATGCCACCAATCTATAAAGTCTTCTACACAAACTGCTACAATTACATGTCCTAATATGTGAATAAAGGTGTCGAGGTTGAACATAGTAGTCCATCATTCAATTACCAGTCATTGATGTATACCATTAATAGACGCGAGATCACCCGCTGTTAATGAAAATGGGAATCAAGGTACTAGAGTGCAATCTAACAAGTGTGAATAAATGTGTTGAGGTCAAACACTTGAAAGAATCCATCGATCAATGAACATTGATGTATTCCCAAAAATTTCAATGGCGAGAGAACTTACCACTGATGATTGTAAGTCTCAAGGCACTCAAATGACTCTAGACTCCTATCCCAGAATAAATTATCTGAAGTTGATGGGATGAAATCTGCTGGAAGGAGGGAATTAGGGAATACCCCATCATCCAACACGAGGTGCTCAACAAAGCTATATAATGTGGAAGGACTCGAACATAATGTGCTAAAACTATTACAAGTACCGGGAATGGCTGACATGCAAAGTCAAGAAAACTGAGGAATAGATGACTCAGGATTCAAATTCCTTTGAACAAGAGCATAAAGGTGAATGGTTACTGAATGTAGGTACCATAGACTTAGTATACAAAACTGGGACATCTCTGTGACACAGGAGGCATCGACAGAGGCTCCATAGGGACTGGAAGCTTAACCAGTCAGTGGAGATAAACTCAGAGAAATGAGTATAGCTCCGAAAGTCAAACTATTAACCCAACCAACAGATGTGATATATGGTGCTCTGTTCGAAGGTGACACAACTCAACTGCTGCCAAAGATAACATCTTTTCTTGTCTGGCTTTTTGGTTTTTTGTTTTTTTTTGGACTTTTTCAGATATTTTGAAAAGCTTGAAAAAGAATAGAAGTGCTTTATAGTTACAAATATAGGAGGAGGCGAGTGTCAAGGGGAAAACAAACTAGTTCTAGGTAGTGGAACATACCTATGCTCAATGCAAGGAAACATGTGTAGGATAACGACACTCAGGGGGAAGTCCCCTCCCGCTAAATGTGGGGAATCAAGCTGCAAAAGATAAATAAAATGGTTCTACTTGGCTGGACATGAGACAAGCTCAGGCTATATGGATGATAATCAAAGTCAGGGAAGATGGCATAAGGCTCAGTGAGGCAAGAAAAACTCATGATAATGCAATTACAACTTGACATATACAAGGGAGTCCCGGGGAAATGGCCAGTATAATGTTCAAGAGGATTATGAAGCTCTTGCTCAAGGACATGGTGGGACTAAAATGGACTCTCAGACCTAAGAGAGGAATCGTAGCATAGGTACCAAATGCAAAAGGGAGCTAACTAGGACACCCATGTATAGGAAAGCTCTACCATTCACATAGTACCACTTCTAACAACATCATGAAGGTTCTGTGATACCATGGAATGGGTTCATACCTAAGGTTAAGATGGAACAATCATAAGGCAATGCATAAGTGTAAGTATATGTGATATCCTAACCTAAATTCCAGTTCAGACATAATACCTGTGATAGGCATGAATGGGTCAAAACCTCGAAGAGAGTGTACAAAAATTGGATCCTACATGACAACCATATTAGTCCAAAACAACCCAAACTAGTCAATAAAGAATCCAAACTATAGGATATAGGGAGGAATGATCATGACAAATTCCCCCAAAGGAAACAATGTGGTGAACAATGGGACATAAAAATGAAAGTAAGGTGTAGACCCAACGTTCATGCATCCACTACCACCCCCATGAGGGTGACCACTGGTGTAAAGACCGAGAGAAGGGAGTCAACATCCTCCAAAAATGGAGTAGAGGGTGGAATGTGACCACTCCCAAATCTATGAGAATGGTATGGGGCTGTGATGCCCCCAAGTCTAACACCAGGGTCTGTAATAGAACCAAGGACGGGTGATAGGATACTAGGCATGCCGAAAGTAAAAGGAACCAAACTCAAGAGAGCATAAATATACTCAAGTAAATGTGATCCAAAAGGACAACTAGAACACAAAGAGCACACTCCTAAGAAAAAATACAACCAAAATACAAACAAACCAAGGGGAGGATATGCGAGCTCCTGAATGAAGCAGGTATGTCTCACCTAGGAGAGGCTTGAGACTCCCATACACAACAAGCAAAGTTTCGTAACCAATTATAGTGGGCCTCAGCTTCAACACATCAAGCGACTGTGCTATCCGATCCCCACCTAGCCATGACACCTACAGAATAACCTCTGCAAGTACCCCTTGTGATACCTAGATAAGGTCACCTCAATATAATCAATGCTCAGGCAGACAGTCGCAAAAGGGATTGACCGTATGGGCGGGGTAGAAAATACTTAAACTCTCGAAAGAGCCCCCAGATAGGAATACAATCTTGGTAATATCTCTGACACTCAGAGAAAGTGACCAGGGGTCATCCCAATCAAAATCATGTGCATTGCGTCGTGCTTAAATCCCATGTAAGAGGAGCATCCTCAAAAACACTAATTATATCAAGGATTTCTCTCTCCCCTGGATAGACACCTAATTTTTTTGTTTAGTGGTCTTGGAGAATTAACTCACAATGAAATATTCCAAAACCCTAAAACCTATTCTTGTTGGTGAACCCTATAAAAGAAAAATGTGTAGTTCATTTTAAATTATGCGTTGATTTTAATGGCTGCAATTACTCAAATGGAAATGGATGTGGAACTAATGATATGAAGACTCAGTAGTGAAATAAAAGTGCACACCTAACAAGCAATGCCAAGTGCAATCTTGTAGAATGAAAAACAGGGTATGCCACTACATGAGATGAATAAATATATATTCATTTCCGAATGCCAATGCAATCCTTCCTATATGAAAGCCTAAACACAACTCCCATCAAAGCAATCCAATGCAAGTACCTCCTCAAATCCATATATAAGATGTAACTACTTTGTATTTTTCAATATAAAAGCATGAAAAATGCAATAAAAGTCATCTAAAACTCTCAGTCTATGCAGCAAGTATAAAACACAAGCCCAGTAAGACACCAAGACAACAAAGAGTAATGCACTGACGGAAAAACAAAAAGGATAAATGACTAAAACTAATTTCAAAGAAAAATCAATGAAAAGACGATCTCTGGTCACAAAAGAAGCATCCAACAGACAACATCAGAACCAAAGAAGACCCAACCACACTCACAACCCACCCAACAACTTCTCACAACATCAAACTCACTAAATGGGAGGATGTACGTGACTGTTTAAAGACCACCTGCATAGATACATGACTTTTTGCCAAAACACTACATGTATACATGGATTTTGGCCAAAAACCTACATTTATACATGACTTTTGGCCAAAAATCCATGTATGTACGTGAATTTTGGCCAAAAACCTGCATATACAGATAAGATAGTGGTAAAAAGCAGGCCAAGGGTCAAACCAATAAACGTGTGTGTCAATGGATGAACATATTATAAAATGCAACACAAAAACAAGGAGAAACAAAGTGCAAGTAAAGAATATCAAGCACATTGTGCCCCCAAACCCCAAAGAAAAACAAGGAACATCCCTAGTATGGTCGCCAATTCTGTTACGGAGAAAACTTTTGATGGATTGGGGTGTACCACAATAGATAGAGTAACCGCAGAAATCAGTCCCTTCCAAATATGCAAAAGAAATTAAACATCTGACACTAAAGGATCTCGAAACATACCTTATTCCGGATGGTTGATGTAGATCCTTGTTGAGCTTTTCCAATCCCACTTGTGTTAGCCATTTTCTCTCTCAACAATCAGCAAACAAGACAAGCATGCTATATAATGGTGTTAGGCATACTCTAGCATATATAATCAATAATGTATAAGCAATTAAAAGCATGCATGGATTCAATATTCATTTAAATGCACATCATTGGATAGGAAAAGATATTTCTATTAATATAAATCAGATATTACAAGAATGAAAACCTCTGTTGGCACGTCTGAGAACTGGAGAAACTGAGACCTTCACCTGGGCCTCCACCACCTCAATCCTCCATCTCTAGATAGCAAGCTCACAAGCAAAGGAAAGCTTAGGAAGAACACCAAGTTCTCCAAGGGACAAAAAGATGCAGACTCAAGCATAAGCTATGAAAACAATGGACTATTATTTTCTTGCTCTTCAATTCCTCTCCTTTCAATGTATCCAAAGGGTTCCTTATATAGTGCTTCAATGGGGTAATGGAAGGTCAAATTTGAGCGAGATCAAGGAATATGGAAGGCCAAGAGACAAGTGACTCAGATCCACAACAAGGAAAACTGCAAATTTTTTTGGCCTTTTGCACACATCCCGATGTATGTGGGTTTAAGATTTATATCCACGTATATACGTGAGAAAGGGTTTAAAAGTCAGGTATGGAAAATAACAGGTGTTTTTAGGGGTGATCTTGGAAAAATCAAAGGTAAAAAAATGGTCCATGGGGTCCAAAGAGTCTACAGAGGGACAAGGAAGGCCATAAATGTGTGATCTACCATGTGTGGTAAAATCAGCTGTAACACATTCAGTAAATGTGTAGTTGATAGTGAATTATCCACATCGCGCATAATCATTGTTGTGCAAATACTCTTTATCCTCTAACCTTCGGACAACTGCAACTCACCCAAATGATTCTTTACTTGATCTCACAACACTTGTCACAATGATTATTGTGGCTGAAACATGTATCAAACTCCTCAACATGTGTGAATAAATTCTCTTATGCGCAAATTTTGAACATCACGATTCAAAGTCATGACTTTTTCAAATGGCGCGTGTTATCACTCCAAGAAACTCCTCTAGGTTGTAGCTTGAGGATGCCTGGTAACTTTGAATGTTTTTGGGGTTTTCAAAAATGGATCAAGTCAGGTGACCTATATGACCTTCCACTCTTAAGACATGCATGAAACTCAATCATGTACAAGGATTTTAGTTACCACTGTTCAGAGGTTGACAATATGGTGTAGGGATGGAGAACTCATCATGTTGGCCGATTCATACATAAAATAGATACATATAAATGGATAAATCATGATAAGGAAAGAACTTATAATTCAAATCACATCAACATGCCAATAGGGTGACAACTATCAGACATTAATCAACTTGAATATAACCTGAATAACACATTCAGGCATAAGCACAGAAAAGAAAGAATTGGAAGCTGAACAAATGATAACAAAAGAGCTTATATTAGGTCATGAGCAAAATGAGAAGATTGACAATAGAAATGGTCTACAAGTCCCCAAAGTTGAACCCTTTTAATAAAAATAAGTATTAGGCTTTATATCCTTTACAAAAATAATCAGATCATGAAGACTTGGATCTGATTTAACAAAAATAAACAAAATAATTATTTTTTGTAAAATTAGGTTAAAAAACCCTAATTAACTACTTTTCTAACTAGCTGTAGAATTAGTTCACTGTATGATCCTTTAGATAAATACGGTAACTACTACAAATCACTGCCATTTCCCCTCTGTTGGTTAATTCATTGTTTCACTTTGACAGCTAAGTGTTGGTGGCCTTTTCTCCCTTTATGTCAGAGTAAAACTGAAGCATAGCTTCCAGGATTTTTTCTTCAGTGTCTTTCATCTTTAGAATTTTTCTCTGAGCCATCCATGTTCACCCAAAAATGGTCCTGTGTGTCAAAATTTAATTTTATGCCTCTATCTACTTTCAGTGGTTAAGAGGCCAAAATATCAGAACCGTTAGCTGCCGAAAGCGAGGCTTTCGATGGCTAATTAACTGCCTCAGCGTCTGCCTAAGCCACCGAAAGCCCTGTTCTTCAAAAATTCTTGGGCCACCTCCAAAACTATTCTGTAAAGTTTTTTTGCTCAGCTTTCTTCTTTAGCAAGCTCTGTATTAGGAGGCTTAATAGTAGCCTAGCTGGCTTCTTGATGCTGAAGGCTAACTTCACCTTCAACTAGGGTTTCTAATGTGAGGTGGCTGCTAGGGTTTAGCTTGGCCTCCTTCATCTACAGTTTATAAAGACTAATCATCCTATACAATCTTGTGTTTTCTTGTATGTACCTTGTATTCAGTCTCTTTAAGAAAATATACCTCTCTCTCTGCTCTAGGTAAGATTTATGCAGCAGCTTGTTCCTACTGGTCAATGTAGCATTATTTCTCTTTACCTCTCTGACCAAAAATTCCATCTCATATACTTGCCTCAGCAACTGATTTATCTTTTGAGTATTGGGCTTGATAGAGGAAGACTTCTCTACTAGTTACCCTTGCTCTTCTGGTGTAGGGGATGGTAGTTCTTCAGTCACTGCTACAATCTGCAGAGCTAGGTCTGCACCTTCTTCTTATTCCTCTTCTAAGTCTCAGTATGGTAGGTTCAAGATGTTCTCACTATGTGTTGTAACTTATTGGGCCTTCTCAATAAAATCCAAGTTTATTTTGACCTTCTTGGCTTTGGAAGAGGAGGGAGGTCATTTTGCTGCTGCTGGGGATATAGCCCTTCTCTTTCTTCTCCCACTCCTTGGTGTGCTGGAATTTTTGGAAGGAGACTTCCCCTTTTCTTCTGGCTGAAGGCCTGTTTCAAATCCATTCCAAAACAAGAAATAAGGCCATGCCATATTCCTCCTTTTCATCAACTCTTGGATCAATAGTTGGATAAGGCCATGGTGAGATAGTCTACCAACAATATTGGTTGGACGAGCCTTCACCTGGTGTGCCATTTTTACCAAACTCCTATGTAAGTAAAAGGGAAAATTTAGTGGGATTTTACCTGTGATGTGGTTCATTTATTTCAAATGGTAGATCATGGCTCTGTTATATCTTTCTTCACATGTTATGTAGACCATAATAGCCTTCAGCAGTTGCTTACACCTCTCTTCTAACCAGGATGATGGCACACTCTTCTTCAACACCACTCCTCTATGCTCAGGCTTTAGGTAAGACCTGAACTCTACATCCTTTGGTATGGTGGTTTTGAACCACTTTTCTTCTATGCCATGGAGTTCATTCACTTTAGTAATTAGGTTTTCATCTATGTGGAGTTCCTCTTTGCCTATGACTTCCTTGAAGCCATCAAATGAGAGAGAAAATGCCTCAGCTAAGTGCTGATGTGAACCTTGTATCTTCTCACAAAACCTATAGCAGCCAGCATCCTGGAATAGTTTACAGACCTCTGGATGTGCTTCCAAATAGCTAATATCTCCAAAATCCTACTTGAGAGAAGGTCCTCCCTTCTTCATTTTGCTGAATGCCACTCCTGGTTACCTACAAAACTAAGTTTAAGTTCTGTATGACAGTGTTTTAGCAGGCTGCTTCTCAGAGATGGTTTTCTGGTGGAAAGAAATGCTTAATTCGAGGGTGGGATGTACTGAATATTTGGCACTGATTATGAGGGATTTATCCTTCATGATTGAGGCTAAGGTCAGAGGGTGATTTATTCAGTTTATCTTTTCAAGACCCCTTGCCCAGCAATGCTGTCAAAATCAGTCTGGATACTCATTGGGCCTTTTTGCAGCTCTATGGATAGGTGGAGGGAGAAAGAGGGTTTCATCACCTCAGTCATCATCAGTTTCAAATAACAACCTTGTTAGTCATTCCCTCATGTAGTTACACTGCATCATGTCCTTTTAGTGGTTTATCACGGTTTGTAATGATTGCTGCTTCACTGACGGGGTCTGATTTGACCGATTTCTAACCATTTCCATTTTGACCTTTTCAGTGGTTAACAGTCTTTAGGATTTTGTCTACTAGCCGCCGAAATGATGGATTTCGATGGCTAATGAAATGATATCCCTTTTGCCTAAGCCACCAAAACCGTTTACCCCATGTCATAGTGAAACTTAGCTTTTGGTGGATAGTGGTATCCCTAAAAAACCATTTTAACCGCCGAAAACCCGTTCTTCCGGTGGCTAATGAAATGTCACAGCTTTCGCCTAAGCCATCGGAAGCACTTTTTCCCCGATGCCTTTTTGCTTGCTTTCAGTGGTTAACGCCCTTCTGGAAATGTTTACTATGCTGTCGAAAGCAACACTTTTTGATGGCTAATGGGATCCCAATGAAGTCTCTCCTAAGCCACCAAAAGTGCCTTTACCAATATTGCTCTCTGTCCGCTTTCAAGGGTTAAAACCCTTCTTGGAATGTTCACTAAGCTACCGAAAGAAACACTTTTCCGTGGCTAATGAGTCATCTGAAGTCTCGCCTAAGACACCGAAAGTGTTTTTACAATTTACTCACTCAGGACCACTTTCAATGGTTTACTTTTATCCTACGTTAAACCGTTAGCTACTGAAACAAATCCTTTTGGTGGCTAATGAGCTATTAAGAACCCCGCCTAAGCCATCGAAAACTAAAATTTACAATTTCTTCAACCATAGCACAAACAAATACCTTCAATTTATTAGTCATCTTTAAATATTTCATTACATTACTCGAATTCTTCATACTATCAAAATAAATTTATCCTAGGAGATAACATTTGGCTCCTACTTGGGGATGGGAACCTCCCTATGAAGTCCCAAGAACCCAAGACCAAAATGCCTTTCCCTGAAGACAACTAAAAACTTTACACTATCATTTACTATTCCATTGGGCATGGAGTTTATTCTATAAGCAAAAACAACCTACTAACTACTAATTTACAATAACAAGGCCTCAGAGCCTCAAATAAAGTAAAGCTTTAGAAAACACCCATTCACTGGGCCATCAAACACCTCTTCGCTTTCCATATTCTGCAATTTGAAGGTGTTATTCTTCTATACCTGAGCTATCACAAAAGGGCCAATCCATAAAAAGTCGAACTTTCCATGTTTGCCCTTGTCCTGTCTGACAACATCCCACTTGAGGACCCAATCTAAAACCTAAAAGTTGTCTACTTTTTCTCTTTTGTCAAACATGACCTTTATCTTCTATTGATGGGCTTCTGATTTTCCTATCACTTGTTCCCTGACTTGCTACAACTCCACCAAATCCATCATCCTCCTCACCATATCATTTGGTTCATCTTCTTCTTCTTGAAATAATTTTTCCACTGGTAGAATGAGCTGAATAGGAAAAATGGCCTCAGTACCATAAACTAATTTGAATGGAGAAGTCCTAATAGATCTTTTGTTTTTTACCCTATCAACCCATAAAGCAAACTTAAGCTTAGAATCCCAGCTTTTCTGATTTGTCTCCAATAGTTTTGATGATCTTGACTAGGCTTTTGTTGGATGACTCAGCCAGGCCATTGCCTTCAGGATAACAGGATGTGGAATGCACCAGTTGAATTCCCATTGACTCGCACATTTTCACCAATGCCCTGGATTTGAAAGCTAGTGCATTATCAGTCACTAACCTTGCTGGGCAGCCAAACCTGCTAAATATATTCTCATATAAAAATTTCATGATGACCTGATGAGTGGCATTCCTGGTGGGTACTGCCTCTATCCATTTGGTAAAGTAGTCTATGGCTACTAGGATCCATTTATGCTGCCCACTGGAAGATGGATTTATTTCTCCTATGAAATCCAGACCCCATTGCTGGAAAGGCCCATTCACTATAATAGGCCTAAGGGGCAAGGATTTGAGCTGCTTCTTCCCTATAAATCTTTGGCACTGGTCACATGCCCTTACAAAAGTACATACATCAGCAAAAAGGATTGGCCAATAGTACCCTTCCCTCAGGATCTTGTGGGTTGTGGTCTTCTAATAATGACGGGCCCCACATGTGCTGGAATGAAAGTGATGCATGACCTGATCTTCTTCTTCTTTATCTAGACATATCAACAAAAACCCAGACAGATATTTCTAGTACAACAGTTTATCAACTATGCAGAATTTAACAGATTTTAATTTAAGAGCTCATGCTTGATTAGGAGTAAGACCAGGAGGAAATTCTAATTTCTACAAAAAATGAATAATAACTGAGTAAAACTCACATGAAGATAGGTTTGCAGCCACTGGTTGAATGCCATTCTGATCTTGAACTCCCTCTATTGCTACTACAGTTTGCAAGTTTGCTGAATTGACACAAGTGAAGTTCATCCCCATTTGTTCACAGTTTTCTTTAGCCATGAGTTTGGCCAGACCTAGTCCTTTTACTAGCTTAGTGGGATTCACCTCTATATCAAACTCAATGAGCTTGGAAATCCACTTAGCTCTCTTTCCACTAATATCAGGCTGAGTCAAAACATCCTTCACAACAGCTGAAGGGACATAGGAAAGAAATTTTGCATGGAGAATATAAATCCTGAAGGTCTTTAATGACTTTATGAGAGCACAAGGTTGTTTCTCAATTGGATCATACTTCAGCTCAGCATCTCTCAAGGTTTTGTTGAATAATGCAATTGGATGATCAAGACCTTCATCATATTTTTGTAACAGCACAGCTGCCACTGTGTCATAGGATGCAAAGGAGAAAATATAAAAACTCTTGGTATAGTTCGAACTAATCAAGGTTGGGGCCTCCATGATAGCCTTCTTGATGTCTTTGAAAGAGATTCTTTCCTGGTTAGTCCATTTTATTTCTGCATCCTTTTTCAACATGGTTGTTATGTGCTTTACCAGCTCAGAGAAATTAGGGATGAGCCTCCTGAAAAAATTTATCTTACCCAAAAAGGACTGAATATCCTTTTTTGACCTCGATATGGACAGCTTTTGGATTGCTTCCACTCTTACCGAATCAATCTTTACACCTTTATATGAGACTATGTGACCTAGGAGTTTCCCCTCACTGAGTGCAAACTGGGACTTCTTAGGGTTGAGTGAAATTCCAAACCTCTTGCACTTTAGAAATACTCTCCTCAAATGCTACAAATGGTCATGATGGCTGTGAGAGTAAAAATTTAGGTCATCCAAGTATATAAGCACAAATTTATCTTTCAATCCTACAAAATCTAGGTCCATGTCTCTTTGAAAATTATCCCCAGCATTCATTAGCCCAAATGGAATTTTAGCATACATGAAATTTCCCTAGGGGGTGGTAAAAGTAGTCTTCTCTTGGTCACCAGGGTGCACACCAACTTGGTTGTATCTAGAGAAGCCATCCAGGAATGACATGACACTAGCCCCTGAGACTCTTTGTAACAGGTGTTCCATCTTGGGTAGTGGATAGTTGTCCTTTTTGGAGCATTTGTTTAGGTTTCTAAAATCCACACTCAACCTGATTTACCCATTCTTCTTCCTTACCACCACTAGGTTTGCAATCCACTTGGAATAACTGAGGGGGATTATGATTTTGGCTTTGAGGAGCTTATGGATTTCTTATTCAATTAAAGGTAGTAGGAGAGGACTGATGGATCTCAGCTTCTATTGGAAGGGATGGTATCCTTCTCCAGAGGAATCCTATGCTGGATGATATTGGTGTCATAGGTTTTTAGCTCACTGTACTCCCAGGCAAAGATACCAGCAAATTCTTTTATTAGGCTGCAAAATTTGGACCTCTGATCAACAGTCAACTCAGTGGACATATTTATCGGTTTTCGATGGCTTTTGGCTACCTATGTTTTTCTCTTGGGCAGTAGGGTCTTGCTCCTTTTTGGCAGGATTGAAAGGGATGTCATTATGATCAAAAATCTCTTCCAGAGGTACTAGATCTTGAGGTATATAATTGCTTGGTAAATGGACAATATTCTGATTAGCCACTTTATCTTTCAACTTGAGCTGTTGGGATTAATCCCTATTTAGGTTTTCCTGATCTATATGTATATCATAGAATTCATCTACTAGCTGAAGGAATTTGCTAAGCTCATCATCATTCTCAAACACCTTCCAAAATTTCACATTATCTGGTAGGGAAGGTCTGTACTTGACCTGAACATTATAGCTAAGCTGAGGAGGTAAAGGAGGAACAAACAGACTTGCAGAGACAGCCAGGGAATCAGCCAGGTGATTTAAAGCCCTAGGTATATATGACAGTTCAAAAAACATAAAGGAGTCTCTGAGTTTCCATACCTCATCCCTGTAGGCCTTTAGTCTGACATTTTTTTCCTGAAAAGTGTTGTTGACCTAATGTATAATAAGGTTTGCATCTCCAAAAATTCTCATGCACATGATCCCCATATCCTTGGAAGCTTTAACTCCTAGCATCAAGTCTTCATATTCTGCTATATTGTTAGTGGTTTTAAAATCAAGCTTATAAGATAGATGAATGTTTTCCTTGGATGGAGAGATCAATACTACACCTGTACCCGCTGAGCGTTGAGTGCTAGCTCCATCAAAATACATGCTCTAGACTGCTGTGGTCACTTCTTCGGGCTGCTGACAGGTGGGCTAAGTAAGCTGGACTGATGTTTGCTGAGAACCATCTATTTGCAGGATGCATGACCCAAAATCAGTGTCTACTGCATAGATGGGGTGGTTTACTGAATTCCTTTCATTGCTTATGATGTAGGCAAGTTGATTCTCTCTATAAAGCCTCTTGGTCTCCCCTCCAAACATGGGGATTGTGGCATATGTAAGTTCCATCTGAAGGGTGCCACCTAGTATTTTGCTCCATGATCAAGAAAACAAGAGAAGAAAATTGGGAGGGATATCAGCCACTACAATGTCCATCATGATGCTTTTTGAAGGTAGCCGAGCTAGGTTCACAACAAGGTCTTTGATGAGGCCCAAGCACTTGACCTTTCTAGATTCAAAGCAGAATAAATCATGGTAGGGATTTGTAATGCTGAGACCAAGCTCATCCATGAAAGCCTTTGGAATTAGGTTATGGGAAGTTCTTGAATCCAGAAGACATTTATGAAGGACTTTATCATGGATATTCAAGGATATATAGAAAGGTAGGCATGATTCCTTTAAGTATTTGATCATAGGGCCTAGGGTTACAATAGGTTTATCATCTTGTAGATTTACAAAGTTAGTATCAATGTGCATCTTTGGCTGAAGAGAATTCAGTATGGAAGATTTGAATGCATCATTTTTCATTAGCTCGATTAATGGGAAAGGAATCTTTAATTTCTGAATCTCTGACTCAAGGTTGAAAGAATAATGCAGCCTATCAGGAAACCTTACCTCATGTGCTGGAGATTTGAGCTGGACATGGTCAGGGTTTGATGAAGGTGCTAGTTTTTGCAATGATTTGGAAATGACAACCACTTTCTTTGGTAAAACAATAGCCTTTTTAGCCGGTGCAGCAGGCTGTTTGAAAGAAACATCATTCTTCTTTAGAGGAGCAACCAGCCTGGACCTTAGATTATACCCCCCTTGACCATCAGCCTAATACATAGTTTCTTCACTGATATGCTCATCAATTAGGGATTCCTCATATTCTTCCTGTGTCAGAAAAGAATAGTCAATCTCATCTTCCATGAAGTGGATGTGTTCTTCAGCATATCCTTCTTCCTCAATGAACTCTTGCTCTTCTTCTAGTACAACATTCTGAAATGGAGCTCTAATTCTCTGATCTTCCCCTTGATTCCTTTCCCTTCTGAGGATCTGAACTAGGGAGTTTCATCTTCTATAAGGGACAAAATTAGGGTTTTGAGGAACAAAATCACTTGGCCCTTTACCCCTCACAGGTATCTATCTTCGGTCCTTTAGCTTAGACATTTCAGCAGTCAGGTTATCTAATAGTTTGGTCATTTTTTCAATCTTGTTCCCTGATGAAGAAACCCCAATAGGGTCTGCTGGCTGCTTCTTCCTATCTATATTTCCTTTGACCTTCTGGGATGCCACAATGTTATATTCTACCTCTAGGGAAGCATCCTACATGAGTGATAAGGAGGCAGACCTCCTTTCTCTGAGAATTAGGCATAAATCTGAGTCAAATACATTTGCATAAGTTATCCTAGCTGAGGTATCAGTGGGCTTGATTTCAGTGGGGATCTTGCTGTACATATTGTTGAACCTCTTGGTGAAGTTGGAGATAGACTCCCCATTCTCTCTTTTGAAGTTGCTGAACTCTATGATATAATAGATGTGGTCTCTCCTCTCTCCCCAATGTTTTAGAAATATGTCATCTAGGGTTTCAATTCTTTCTACTGATCCAGCAGGCAGTTCTTTGAACCATTTCCTAGCTTGACCATCTAGGCTTTGTACAAAAACCCTAGTCCAGACATCTTCCTGTTCTATATTAATGTTCTTAGCATAACTGTAAAATTCCTCTAGATGTTCTTTAGCTATGAAATCTCCCTCTCCTTTGAACTTAGGCATGTACTTGAGGTAGTCTCTAGTGGGCATGGCCGAGAGAGGGTCAGGAAAATTTAGGGGGGCATACCTAGCTACGAGTATCCTTTCCATTTTGGTCAATTGAGGGGAAGCCATATTGGAAATGGGTATGGAAAGGGTGGAGGAAGGTAGTACTGATGTAGGTAGTAGCTAAGAAGGCGGTAGTCAACTTATTCCAGTGGAGTCACCAGGGATTGGATCTTCACAAGTAGCAGTGCTTGAAGATGCCCAAACCCTAGAATTTTCTGATGTATTTATAAATTCTTGAGAATTAAGTGTTTTAGCAGAAGAAATAATAGCATAAATATTTCTTGAAATACCTGATGTAGCTTCCTTTGCAGCACCACTGGTCTACATTAGTGAATCCCTAGCTCTTCTTAGAATCTCTTCTAGATCTCAAACCCATGTTGCTGGCGGCCCTTGAGGGTTTTCTCTAGTACTTGGTATTCTTGAAGCCACCTTATTTCAATGGAGTCACCATATAGATTATTACAACTAGAATAATGTCCAAGCTTTGTCTATCATCAAATCAAAGATCTGTGTCATTTCCTAGGGAAGCTGAGCTTCACTCTCCTCTCCCTGGAAACAACGCCAATTTGTTATCACTCCACGAAACTCCTCTTGGTTGTAGCTCAAGGATTCCTGGTAAGTTACAATGTTTTTGGGGTTTTATAAAATGGATCAAGTCAGGTGACCTATATGACCTTCCACTCTCAAGACATGCATGAAACTCAATTGGGTGCAAGGATTTTAGTTACCACTGTTCATAGGTTGACAATATGGTGCAAGGATGGAGAACTCATCATGCTGGCAGATTCATAAATAAAATAGATACATATAAATGGCTAAATCATGATAAAAAAAGCACTTATAATTCAAATCACATCAACATGCCAATAGGGTGACATCTATCAGACATTAATCAACTTGAATATAACCTGAATAACACATTCAAGCATAAGCACAGAAAAGACAAAAATGGAAGCTGAACAAATCATAACAAAAGAGCTTATATTAGTTCATGAGAAAAATGAGAAGCTTGACAATAGCAATGGTCTACAAGTCTCCGAAGTCGAACCTTTTTAATAAACTAAGTCTTAGACTTTATAGCCTTTACAAAAATACTTAGATCCTGAATACTTGGATCTGATTTAACAAAAATAAACAAAATAATTGTTTTTTGCAAAATTAGGTTAAATAACCCTAATTAACTACTTGTCTAACTAACTGTAGAATTAGTTCACTATATGAACCTTCAGATAACTAAGGTAATTGCTGGAAATCACTGCCACTAGCCCTCTGCTGGTTAAGTCACTATTTCACTTTGAAAACTAAGTGTTGGTGGCCTTTTCTCCCTTTATGTCATAGTAAAAATGAAGCATAGCTTCCATGATTTTTTATTCAACGTCCTTCATCTTTAGACTTTGTCCCTGAGCCATCCATGTTTAGACAAAACTGGTCCTGTGTGTCCAAATTTAATTTTATGCCTATGTCTGCTTTCAGTGGTTAAGAGGCCAAAATATTGGAACCATTAGCTACCGAAAGCAGGGCTTTCAATGGCTAATGAACTGCCTCGGCATCTTGCTAAGCCACCGAAAGCCCCGTTTTTCAAACATTTTGGGCGACCTCCAAAACTGTTCTGTCAAGTTTTTCTGCTTAGTTTTCTTCTTTAGCAGGCTCTGTATTAGGAGGGTTAACAGCAGCCTGGCTGGATTCTAAAGGCTGAAGGCTAACTACAACTTCAACTAGGGTTTCTAATGTGAGGTGGCTGCTAGGGTTTAGCTTGGCCTCCTTCATCTACAATTTTTGAAGAATCATCATCCTATACAATCTTGTGTTGTCTTTTAGGTACCTTGTATTCAGTCTCTTTAAGAAAATATACATCTCTCTCTACTTTAGGTAAGATTTATGCAGCAGCTTGTTCCTAGTGGTCAATGTAGCATTATTTCTCTTTACCTATCTGACCAAAACTTCCATCTCATATGCTTTCCTCAGCAACTGATTTATCTTTTCAGTCTTGGGCTTGCTAGAGGAATCCTTCTCTACTGAATCATCTTGCTCTTTTGGTGTAGGGGATGGTAGTTCTTCTATCGCTTCTACAATCTGTAGAGCTAGGTCTGCACCTTCTTCTTGTTCCTCTTCTGAGTATGAGTATGACAGGTTCAAGATGTTCTCACTATGTGCTATAACTTCCTGGGCCTTCTCACTAAAATCCAAGTTTCTTTTGACCTTCTTGGCTTTGGAAGAGGAGGGATGTTGTTCCGCTGTTGTTGGAGATATATCCCTTCTCTTTCTTCTCCCACTCCTTGGTGTGCTGTAATTTTTGGTAGGAGACTTCCCCTTTTCTTCTGGCTGAAGGCCTATTCCAAATCCATTCCAAAACAAGAAATAAGTCCATGCCATATTAATCCTTTTGAGCAACTCTTGGATCAATAGTTGGATAAGGCCATGGTGAGATAGTCTTCCAGTAATCTTGGTTGGCTGAGCCTTCACCTGGTGTGCCATTTTTCCCAAACTCTTGTGTAAGTAAAAGGGCAACTTTAGTGGGCTTTTACGTGTGAAGTGGTTCATTAATTTAAAATGGTAGATCATGGCTCCATTATATATTCCTTCACATGTTATGTATACCACAATGGCCTTTAGTAGTTGCTTCCACCTCTCTTCTAACCAAGATCATGGCACACTCTTCTTCCACACCACTCGTCTAATGCTCAAGCTTTAGGTAAGACCTAAACTCTACATCCTTTGGTATGGTTGTTTTGAACCACTTTTCTCCTATGCCAGGGAGTTCAGCCACTTCAATAATTAGGGTTTCGTCTATGTGGAGTTCCTATTTTCCTATGACTGCCTTGGAGCCATCAAATGAGAGAGAAAATGCCTCAGCCATCTGCTGAGGTGAACCTTGTATCTTCTCACAAAACCTATAGGAGCCAGCATCCTGGAAATGTTTACAGACCTCTAGATGTGCTTCCAAATAGCTGATATCTCCCAACTCCTTCCTGAGAGTAGGTCCTCCCTTCTTCATCTTGCTGAATGCCACTCTTGGGTACCTACAAAAATAAGTATAAGTTCTGTATGATAGTGTTTTAGCAGGAAGCTTCTTATAGATGGATTTTTGGTGGAGAGAAATGCTCAATTCGAGGGTGGGGTGTACTGAATATTTGGCACTGATTATAAGGGATTTATCCTTCATGATTGAGGCTGAGGTCAGAGGGTGATGTCTTCAGTTTATCTTTTGGAGACCCCTTTCCCAACAATGATGTCAAAATAATTCTGGATGCTCGTTGGGCCTTTCTATGGCTCGATGGATAGGTGGACAGAGAAACAGGGTTTCATCACCTCATTCATCATCAGTTTTGCATAACGACCTTATTAATCATTCCCTCATGTATTTACGCAACCTCATGTCCTTTGGTGGTTTATCATACTTTGTAATGATCGTTTCTTAGTTGATGGGGTTTGATTGCACTGATTTCTAACTGTTTCCATTTTTACCTTTTCGGTGGTTAACATTCTTCAAGAGTTTGTCTGCTAGCCGCTGAAACGATGGATTTCGGTGGATAATGAAATGATATCCCTTTTGCCTAAGCCACCAAAACCGTTTACCCCATGCCACGATGAAACTCAACTTTCGGTGGATAGTGGTATCCCCAAAAAACCATTTTTAACCGCCTAAAACCCATCTTTCTGATGGCTATTGAAATGTCAGAGGTTTCTCCTAAGCCATCGAAAGTGCTTTTTGCCCGACACCTTTTTTCCTGATTTTGATGGTTAACGCCCTTCTGGAAATGTTTACTAAGCTGCCGAAAGCAACACTTTTCGGTGGCTAATGAGATGCCATTGAAGTCTCACCTAAGCCACCGAAAGTTCCTTTACCAATATCGCTCTCTATCCGCTTTCGGTGGTTAAAACCCTTATTGGACTGTTCACTAAGCTGTCAAAAGAAACCCTTTTCGGTGGCTAATGAGTCGCCTGAAGTCTCACCTAAGCCACCGAAAATGTTTTTACCATTTACTCACTCGGGCCCGCTTTCGGTGGTTTACCTTTATCCTTCGTTAAACCATTAGCTGCCAAAACAAATCCTTTTGGTGGCTAATGAGCTATTAAGAACCCTGCCTAAGCCACCGAAAGCTAAAATTTACAATTTATTCAACCATATCACAAACAGAGACTTTCAATTTGTTAGTCATCTTTAAATCTTTCATTACATGACTTGAATTCTTCATACTATCAAAATAAATTTATTTTGGGAGATAACAGCACGATTTTCTTGTAGTGCCCTTGTTTACCTTTTCTGTGCTTGCGCTACAAGAATATTTGTTTTAATAATTTTTAACCAAAACTCAAAGCAATGTGTTAAACTTTGGTAAATAGTTTCTAATAAAACCTTATGATATTTCTTTAGAACCTTTAAGCAATATATACATTCTATAAGCCCCTAAAAACCATGAAATTCACTAAGTAAAGCCAAAATTAAAAGAAAACCTATTAAATTAGTTATAAATATAAACCTAAAATCAAAGAAAAATTTAAAATAAACTAAGGTCAAAAATTTAAAACAATAACAAAAATCATACTTTAAGACAAGAAAATGGTTCAAAAAAGAGAAAACAAAAACATGTTATAACAAGCTACTTCCTCTTTCATGAGCCCACTAGATCCTTCCCCATCTTTGTTCAGGTCAGATGTTCTGACTATTCCTTTTCCTTTCTTGATTCCCATGTTCGAGATCAAAGTGGGGATTGCTGATCCCTCCTCTGAGGGCACGTTCCTCGTACGGTCCCTCTCCCCACGAGGAGGACCAAGAACCATCCTGGATTGATCCCAACTGACCTACTAAGATGCTTCTCCACTGCTGGTACACCGTTAAACCTTCCTCGGTAACTAAACCCCCAACCTCGCATCAAGTTGAAGAGCATTTTTCCCTGGTAACTCCTATGACACTTGTATTCTTCTTCATGCTCCAATTATTTCCCAATTTGAATGTCTACCTTAAAATCCAAAATGGAGCCTCTTGGTTGATATTTGTATCGTTTCATGTCATATTTTTCATAGGTATGCAATCAGGTATGAATTTGTCATACTTTTCATAGAATCTTTCATCATTAGTTGTCATAGAGTGCATGGAATCTCCTTCCAAGTGGCACACATTGTTTTCTTATTATCTTCCTCTTCCATGGGAGTTAATATCCTATCCTAATTCAAATTCCTTAGCACATTATAGGATATGTGACACCACATCACCCTCCAATAATGTTACATTCCTCATGGGTTCTAATTTGGATGAAGGTCACGTCAAGTGTGTGGGGGAATCTAGTCACCCCAAAGGATCCGCAAGCTACCAATTCTCTCCATGAGCCAATGCCACCTTATTATCTTAATATTTATTATTTATGTGACCCATTTTAATGTGAATATGGTAAAATAAGGTCCTTTTTGGTCCTATATCTCCCTTATTAAAAAATTTATGTCTCCACCTTAACCTAGGGAACTACTAGGTTGTGAAACATTATTTGCAAGTAGTTTTATTTGGATGGGGACATGATAGTACTTGTCATAACCCCAAAATTTCATAAAAATTTAAAATTTGTAAGGTAACATAAAATGTTTGAAATACGCAGTTCACTAACTAATAGCGGTTAGCGAAAAATGAAACAGTTTAACAATTTGGTATTAATTAGTTTCCAAATACAATAACTAATACAACTTTAATTTTCGTAAGTTATATAAGAATTACTTGCATCTAGATTGCTTTAGCTTTACTAACAATTTTACTTTTGACAAGTAGGTGAAAAACTATCTTTGAAAACTTGGGCTTACTTAGCATTATGCTAATGCAGATGGATTGCTGGTCCTTATAGGTTCAACAGGTAACGAACGATCAAGTAATAGGTTAATTTGTAAGATAGCGAGAAGTACTTATCTTCCATGTTAATATTCTAGTAAATAAACTGATCGTTAAAAAGAAAGGCTCTGATGAGGTAAAGTAATTTTCTTTCATAGTTTTAGTTCTGAGACAGTATTCAAAGTTTATCCATAAAGATTGTTATCCTTCACATACTTAGCTAAACAAATAAATGCTTACTGTGAGCCTAGAGCTCAAGTTCTTCGTCATACAACTACTTTTATTTTAACATGCTCATACTGCTAATGTTATGTTAAATGCTCAAATGTACTGTCTTTTATGCACGAATGTAATCCTGAATTCTCAAAGGTAAGGATTACCAATAGATTACATATTTCTACTTTGTCTCTTTTTTACTAGTCATGAAAATTTATCAACCTGTTGATTGTATATAATTGTGCTAACCTTTTTGTGCTACTAAAATCAAGTTATAAACCTTGATTTCTAAGTTATTGCCTTAATGCAAGTATTACTGTAAAACTATATAATGCCACATCACTTTTATAATGTACCAAATATAGTTGTTACTTATATCTTTTGGTAGTTTTACTAGCTGGAAAATTTCCATGATATATTATAAGTTTGGTTCTTTGTAACTAGATACATTATCTTAAGGTGGAATACTACCTAACCACCACTTCTATAAATTCGCACCCAAGGTAAATACATTTCAATGTTATTCCTATAGTTTACTAAATCTAGTGCTTGGTTTACACAATAGTGAAATTGCTATTGTAACGTTACCACACTATAATGATTTGCAATTTGTAATAACTACTATGATAGTATTTACTACCTAAAAAATTATATCCTAAGATCAACATCAAAGCATAAACTTTATTAAATAAGTTCCTATATTATATTAGCTTAATCAAGCACAAACAATCACATAAATGACTTTGTAAACAATGATAAGAACCTCCAAAACTACCGTTGGCAAGGTAAGGATGCAAATCATTATTGTATAGTTTATACTAAGGTTGAATCTCATGGTTGTTTTATTGGTAAGGTTTAGACACCTTTACTCTATAGTCAACGACATAGATTCATGAATAACAATTACAACAAGCCTTAATACCATTGATTGCAAATGGTATAGTTTGTGTTTCAAAATAAATATACGTGATTATTCTATAGTCGATTGCATAGTCTTGTTTTTTATAATGGTAATAATAATTTGATACTTGATAGTGCAGGGTTGACTATATACAAGACCCTCGCATGGTTAAATTATTTGGATGGCACGTGGTCTGCTCTCGTCCATGCATTGGTGACTTAAAAAGACAGGAAACCCTATTCCTTTGTCATTTGACTCCGAGGGTTTCGTCGACCTGCGGGCTGCTCTGTGTAGTTTCCCTGGCGGCCATGAGAGGCTGTTCCTTCGCTTTGCCTGCTCCGTAGCTTGTGTTTGACACTGTGTGGTCTCATTACCTAGTCTTATGGTCTCGAATCTTCTTGGGTGTAAGCTTTACTGTGCGAGTGGTTTTTGCTTGAATGCTTGGCTCGAATCCTGCCAAGGTTTTTAAATCTATCTGAAAGTTCCTCGCCACGGATTTTTGGAGTTTTTAAGTTGGTTTTAATCTGCCTCCACTCCAGGGTCAGCATAGGGGTTTGAATGCTCCTCGGTGTATTTTTCTTAAACTGGTGATAGCTCCTTCACTACTCGATTTCTCTTCTTACTCGCAGGTAAAGACAATTTAAAATATTTATTATGAAATCGATTTTGTTAAGTTATATTGTAGTTAGGTTTTATGCTTAGAAGTCGAGTATTGTTCTAACACTTGGTAATGTGCTCTTTACAGGAACCTGCGACGGCTCGAACCTTCTATGGAACAGAAATACGTTTTCCAGCTTCATTTAACTTGTGGCCTCCACGTGATAAGCCCTGGTTTCGATGTGGGTTTTCCCTACTTACGATGAGGGTTGTTGGAAGGAAAATTTACAGTGCTTGGAAGCCTGGTTTCGGTTTATTCATTGGTTAAAATGTTTTAGTATGTTGTTACTCTAGTTTTACTTTAAAACCCTTGCTATTTATGCTGGGTAATACTGGCTCTTGAGCCGTGATATGTAATTTCTTTTTTTGTAAAGACTTAGCATTGCAGCTTGATAATGTAACACAGTTGGTTTTTTTAAAAGAAAGGATTCATTAAGATTTAAGCTCTGTCTCGTTTTGCTGTGGTTTCGTTAACCTGTAAATAATGTGTTTATTTTACTGTTTAAAAGATTTATAAAATTTTGTACTTTTAGAAAAAGACCGTGGGCAGTCTAATGCATGGATTGTAGCCTTCTTGTTAAGTTTGTTACACAGTTAACAATGTATATGGCTATAACTTATTACAGGTTAATTTGTATTTGAAATAGATTAGTCAAAGGGGTTTCGACCCTTAGGTTTTCATAGGTATAAACCTGTCTAGTTTTAATTTTTAAAATGCACAAATATATATAATTCTTAATTATTTAGTTTATTGTTTATAAATACATTTATTTTTATTTACTACTCTGTAATTTATAGTTATTTGGAGCTCTGTAGAGAAGATAATGTTAACTCTAGAACTTGGTTTATTTTACATAAATAAAGGGTTTATAAACGAAACCCTAATCTGGTTTTTATTAAGTAATAGTTAAGGTTAAATTAATATTTTTAAAAGAAGAAACCATTTAGTTCTTAACTTGTTTATATAATTTCTTGAAGACTAGTTATTATCTCCTATAAACTTTAATTTCCTATCAGTATAGTATTACTGTAATGCTAGTGTAATTTACTATTTCTTTTACCTGCATTTTCATTTAGTTAAACTAAGTGAAAACAATAAAATATAAACAAACATAACACTGCTTTTTCATTGCATTTGAAGCATTGAAATAAAATTTACTCTGTTACCTACATATATAAAATCATATCCACTATTTCCATTCTCTTAAGAATTATTTCATTTATGTAAAGCATTCTAAGTGTGCTAGTGTACGACCTAGTTTCTAGGTGTGGAAAAACACAACTTAGAAATTTAATTTCTTTCTATTTCATTATCCTCTAAACCATTTTCTTTTCTATAACAATCTAATAAGAATACTAAATCTAAAATTTTACAAACTCTAAACTTTTAACATTCATATAGCGGATAAACTAAGATTTATTTAACTAAGACAGTAAAATAAAATAACATAGAACCTGTTGAGGACAAGAAGAAAACAACTTGAGGAGGTCGTTCCTCCCTGCCAATCTACTGGAGAGCACTCAAACAACACTTCCTCAGGACACCCAAGTTTGTTCCTAGTCTTCTTGGCTGAGAACTGGGTAGAGAATGCAACTGTAGAACCCTCTGTCACCTGACTAGTTAAATACCTCAGTAAAACAATATGCTCTCAGCAGTTGATCTTCAGCTTAAAAGCTGCAACTAGATCAATCTCAACAGTTATCCCCCCAAACACTTTCCAGATTCCCCTCCATTGAATTTCTCTGAAGTGAATTTATTCACCATGAATGATCACTTCTCTAGAATGAGTAGCCTCAGCTCTATTCAATGGGAAATTTTATAGAGATGCCTAGCTCTTCTGGGTCAGTTTTCATTAACTGAGCCACCTGCTCTGATTCCACTTTCTTGGGGAATCATGACTACAAATATAGGGAGGTTGCCACCTGTAACAGTTCGAAGTGGTTTGAGGATGCTGCCACATGTCAGTTTACTCTTCACCTAGTCTCCTCCACCAATTTGACCAGTAAACACTCTTTTAACAGCTCTCCTAAGATGTTGTCTCCTCATTTATTTAGTTATAAATAAAATATTCTAAATTTACATTAAATATTCTTGACCCCACTGGTCATCAATTACAACTTAGCATAAAATTTAACATATTGTTCCTCAAATAATATAATTTTTTTTTTTTGCAAACTTGGGGCATGTGACATACACAGCCCCTTAAATTATAACATTGTCCTCAATGTTATTTATTCCTCATCCTCATAATTCCCCTGGAACAGAATTGGATATGCATCCCGCATATGACTTTGCAATTCCTAAGTGGCTTCCTCTGCACTAAGGTGCTTCCATTGCACCTTTACCTGACCAATGGTGTGGTTCCGAAGTGTGATCTCCCTCTGCTCAAGGATACAGTCCGGTTCCACTAAAAAATCTCCTTTGGGTTCCACCTGTACATCATTCTAGTTAATAACATGAGTAGCATCATGTACATATTTCTTTAATACATAAATGTGAAAAACATTATGAACTCTTAAATTCGGTGGTAAGGCTAACTGATAGGCTACCTATGCAATCCTGGATAGTATTTCAAAAGGACCACAATAACGATGTGTTATTTTGGAACAACTACCCAACCTCAAAGAGATCTTTTTGGGTCTCACCTTGATGAACACATGTTCACCTACCTAAAACTCTTTTGGAGTTCTTTTAAGGTCTGCTTGAATTTTCTGTCGATCTTGCACAATTTTCAGATTACCTTGTACCCGCTTTACAATTTCTTCCATTTCTTTCAATACTTCAGGACCTAATACTAACTTGTCCACCAGATTACTCCAAGAGATAGGAGTGTTACATTTCCTTCCATACAAAATTTTGAAAGGACTAAATCTAGCCGAAGCTTGATAATTATTATTGTAAGCAAATTCTACCAGGTGCAAATAATCTTCCCATTTATCTAGATGATCCTTTACATACATTCTTAGTAAATCTTCCAGTACTTGATTTAATCTTTTAGTCTGTCCATCAGTCTGAGGATGGAATGAGGTACTAAAATTTAGTGTAGTATTTAATTCTTTAAACATAGATCTCCAAAAGTAACCTATAAATTTAGGGTCTCGGTCTGAAATTATAACCTTCGGTATTCCATGCAGTCGAAAAATTTTCTTTAAAAATATATCAGCTATGTTTGCAGCTTTATAAGTAGTTTTTACAGGTATAAAATGGGCTTCTTTACTTAATTTTTCAACCACAACCATTATAGAATCATTTAAGTTCTGATTTTTAGGCAGTCCAGTAACGAAATCAAGACTAGTTATCTCCCACTTCCAGCTAGGAATGGGAAATGGATGAAGTAATCCAGCTGGATGTTGATGTTCAATTTTTACTTGCTGACATTCAAAACATCTAGCGATATATTATGCAAGTTTAGTCTTCATGTTTGACCAAAAATATTCTTTTCTTAACATAGTTATAGTCTTATGATAACCCGAATGGCCTGAGTAAGGAGTTTGGATTTTGTCTAAGATTAATAACTTAACTTTAGGTACATTAGGTACATACATTCTATCTGTATATAGTAAAAATCCTTTTTCATTCAAGCTGTACCCTGTACTTAGACTTTCTATTGGATTTTCTTGTGCTTTTGGTCATAATTTTTGATAAATTTCATCTTGTTCTAACCCTGCTTTAAGATGTTCTTCTAGATCTATTGTATAAGTGCTGATAATTGCTGTAAAGTTCAGATTTGCATTTCTACTTAATGCACCAACAACTTTATTTTCTTTCCCTTTAATGTGCTAAATTTCAAAATCATATTCAGTTAGAAAAGCCAGCCACCTAGCTTGTCTAGTATTCAGGTTAGGTTGATCTAACAGATATTTTAATCCTTTATTATCTGTCATTAGAATAAATTTTATTCCAATTAAATGATGTCACCACATCTTTAGAGCTTGTATGACAACAGCTAATTCCAAGTCACAGGTTGCATAATTCTTTTCATGAATTTTTAATTTCCTAGACTCATAAACAACAACATGCCCTTCTTGAGTCAATACTCTGCCTAAACCATTATTGCATACGTCAATACACACTATGAAATATTTATTTGGATCAGCTATTCTTAAAATAGGTGCGCTGGTTAATAAGGTTTTTAACTTTTTAAAACTATCCTCACACTTCCGATTCCAATCAAATTTCTTTCCCTTTTTCTGCAAAGAGGTTATCGGGTTTGCGATTATTGAAAACCCTTCGATTAACCTCCAGTAATAACCAGTAATTCCCATGAAGGATCGAACATCAGTTACGTCTTTAGGAACCGACCAATATTCAATTGCCTTTATCTTTTCAGGATCCACCGAAATTCCTTCCTTAGTCACCACATGACCTAAGTACTGGATTTTATCTTTAAATAAGTCGCATTTACTAAACTTTGCAAAGAGTTCATGATCTCGTAACTCTTGCAAAATAATTTTTAAATGTTCCTTATGTTCTTCTTCAAATTTCGAATAAATTAATATGTCATCGATAAACACGACCACAAACATATCCAGATATTTATGCATTACATTATTCATTAGAAACATAAAAATAGCTGGAGCATTAGTAAGTCTGAATGGAATGATGAAAAACTCGTAATGGCCATATCGAGTCCTAAAAGCTATTTTAAAGATGTCTTCATCTTTAATTCTAACTTGGAGATATCTAGACCGTAAATCAATTTTTGAAAACATCGTGGCTCCACGTATTTGATCAAACATATCATCTATGCGAGGTAACGAGTATCTATTTTTAATAGTCATCTTATTTAATTGACGATAATCTATGCAAATTCATAGAGTCCTGTCATTTTTCTTAACAAAAATGACAGGTTCCCCCCAGGGAGACACACTGGGTCGAATGTATTTCTTGTCAATAAGTTCTTTTAATTGTGACTTAAGTTCATTAAGTTATAGTATATTCATTCGATAAGGGGCCTTTGACCTGGTTACTGCACCAGGTACCAGCTCAATGGTAAAATCTAGCTCCCTTTTTCGAGGTAGTCCTAGAATTTCTTCCGGAAATACATCTGCATACTCCTTTAAAACTAGTATATCCTCCAATTTTAATTTATCTATGTCATTTAAATTTTCCTCATTGGTTACCGTTACTGCATAAGCCTTACAACCTTTCCTAACAACCATCTTAAGCTGTAGAGCAGAAATCTGCCTTATGGTTGTTTTCCTAGGGATTTCCTTTACGCTTATTGGTTTTCCATCTTTATTTATACAAGTAAAGGTTTTGTCATAGCAATTTAATATCACCCTATGCTGCTCTAACTAATCCATACCGATTAGTATGTCGTAAGAACCCAAAGTTAGTACATTAAGATTTACAAAAGTTTCAAATTGATCCATAACTACTGCACAGTTCTTTACAAAAATAGTTACCTTCCTCTTTGCACCAGTAGCTAATTGAACCAACCAAGAACTTACAAACTTTTCAATAGGTAGTTTACATTTTTCTACCAAATTAAGTGAAATATAACTTAAACTAGCTATCGGTGTTTGGTTTACCTTACCTTCTACTTCCACCATGGAAGTTTGATAGTCTGCTTGCCAATTTTCCAAAGCTGCATTAATCCTGGGCATAGTCCTCGCTAAATCTCCAACAGTCATCTCCTCTTGTATTGTATGGATATTACTGACAGTCTTTTTCTGATTAGGACAGACTAAGGCATAATGTGGGCCATTACACTACCAACACTTTATGAGTTCTTTTTCTTCAAAGTTCTTTGTGTAATTACTGTGATTATTAGCAGACTCTTTGCTCTTTTGAGTGTTTTGATTGTTCTATGAATTATTCTTATTCCCTTGGAAATTCTTATTAGAAAAATTTATGGCATTATTATTTTTAGAATTTCGATTAGGCACAAACTCTTTCTTATTTTGAGCATAATTATTATTCTTTTTGGCCTTCCAGTTGGCCATACTTTCCTTTTTCTGATTCTATTCATAACAGAAATTGGCTTTCCTCATAGCTTCTTCTAGAGTTTTTGGATTGTCATACTCAATCCTATCCTTTCTGTGATAAGGTAAACAGTTGAGAAACTTCTATACCTTTGGTTTTTCATCCACAAGGTATGGTACATACCTAATCAAACTTAAAAACTTACTGTTCAAATCTTTCATAGTCATTGTACCTAGTTTTAGCTCATACAAAATCTTTAGCCCTTTCTTCATAGTACTGTTCAGATAAAAATTTCTTTTTAAAGTATTTCTTGAAGGTACTCCAATTTATATTCTTCTCTTTTATTCCTTTCACTCTCTTTAAATATTGCCACCATATATCAGCTTTCCCTGAAAGATTATAGATATCCATTCTAGCCTTTAATTGGTTAGAATAATTATAAATATGGAAGTACTTCTTCATCCCAAATAACCAGGATTCCACTTCCTCCCCCTTTTCAGTTTCTTCATTAAATGTTGGCGGCTTGATATTTTTAAACTCTCCAGAAATTTATTCATACGCTTTATATTTTCTCTTTCTAGTATGGTGGTTATCCTCACTACTATCACTAGTAGAATGAGAATTACGTTGATCACCAAATACTTCGGAAGATGAGCTACTTTCATTTTTAATCTGCCTAGTTTTTTTATACTTATGTTGGTAACTTATATCTTCCGAATCAGCTCTTTAACCCCTACCCTCAGTTTGAAATATTTCTATTAGGATTTGATTCAGCCCCTCCTGAGCTCTCAGAATCCTCTCATTTTCTTTTTTAACAGATTCCATTTCAGATTTTAATTCTTTTACTGTTTGTAAAAGTTTCGAGGAATAGTGGTTATGTCTTCTTGTATAGGTTCTCTTTGTAAATTTTCTTGTTCATTATAGGGAGATTCCTCTTCCACATATTCCTCGAGTCTTTCCATACCTATTGTTTAAACTCAAAAACAAATTTCTCTGTCGATAACATTAAAAGAAAACAACATCAACAAAATGATTTAAATTAATTGTTTCATATAAGAAAGTTGATCTTCATTAAGGCCTAGTGTTTGAACCTTGTGCTCTGATACCACATGTTATAACCCCAAAATTTCATAAAAATTTAAAATTTTTAAGGTAACATAAAATGTTTGAAATACGCAGTTCACTAACTGTTAGCGGTTAGCGAAAAATGAAACAGTTTAACAATTTGGTATTAATTAGTTTCCAAATACAATAACTAATACAAATTTAATTTTTATAAGTTATATAAGAATGACTTGCATCTAGATTGCTTTAGCTTTACTAAAAATTTTAATTTTGATAAGTAGGTGAAAAACTATCTTTGAAAACTCGGGCTTACTTAGCATTATGCTAACGCAGATGGACTGCTGGTTCTTACAGGTTCAACATGTAACGAAGGATCAAGTAGGAGTTTAATTTGTAAGATAGCGAGAAGTACTTATGTTGCATGTTAATATGCTAGTAAATAAACTGATCATTAAAAAGCAAGGCTCTGATGAGGTAAAGTAATTTTCTTTCATAGTTTTGGTTATGAGACAGTATTCAAATTTTAGCCATAAAGATTGTTATATTTCACATACTTAGCTAAACAATTAAATCCTTACTGTGAGCCTAGAGCTCAAGTTCTTCGTCATACAATTACTTTTATTTTAACATGCTCATACTGATAATGTTATGTTAAATGCTCAAATGTACTATCTTTTATGCATGAATGTACTCCTATAATTCTCAAAGGTAAGGATTACCAATAGATTACATATTTCTACTTTGTCTCTTCTTTACTAGTCATGAAAATTTATCAACCTGTTGATTGTATATAATTGTGCTAACCTTTTTGCGCTGCTAACATCAAGTTATAAACCTTGATTCCTAAGTTATTGCCTTACTGCAAGTATTATTGTAAAAGTATATAATGCCACATAATTTTTATAATGTACCAAATATAATTGTTACTTATATCCTTTGGTAGTTTTACTACCGGGAAAATTTCCATGATATATTATAAGTTTGGTTCTTTGTAACTAGATACATTATCTTAAGGTGGAATACTACCTAACCACCACTTCTATAAAGTCACACAAAAGGTAAATACATTTCAATGTTATTCCTATAGTTTACTAAATCTAGTGCTTGGTTTACACAATAGTGAAATTGCTATTGTAATGTTACCACACTATAATGATTTGTAATTTGTAATAACTACTATGGTAGTATTTACTACCTAAAAACTTCTATCCTAAGATCGACGTCAAAGCAGAAAATTTATTAAAGAAGTTCCTATATTATATTATCTTAATCAAACACAAACAATCATGTAAATGACTTTGTAAACAATGATAAGAACCTCAAAAACTGTCGTTGGAAAGGTAAGCATGAAAATCATTATTGTATAGTTTATACTAAGGTTGAATCTCATGGTTGTTTTATTGGTAAGGTTTAAACACCTTTACTCTATAGTCAATGACATAGATTCGTGAATAACAATTACAACAAGCCTTAATACCATCGATTGCAAATGGTATAGTTTGTGTTTAAAAATAAATACATGTAATTATTCTATAGTTGATTGCGTAGTCTTGTTTTTTATCATGGAAATAATAATTTGATACTTGATAGCGTAGGGTTGAATATAGATAAGACCCTCACGTGGTTAAATAATTTGGATGGCACATGGTCTGCTCTCATCCATGCATTGGCGACTTAAAAAGACAGGAAACCCTATTCCTTTGTCAGTTGAATCCAAGGGTTTTGTCGGCCTACGGGCTGCTCTGTGTAGTTTCCTTGGTAGCCATGAGAGGCTGTTCCTTCACTTTGCTTGCTCCATAGCTTGTGTTTGATATTGTTTGGTGTCATTACCTAGTCTTATGGTCTCGAATCTTCTTGGGTGTAAGCTTTACCTGTGCGAGTGGTTTTTGCTTGAATGTTTAGCTCGAAGCTTGACAAGGTTTTTAACTCTGTCTTAAAGTTCCTTGCCATGGCTTTGTGGATTTTTTAATTTGGTTTTAATATACCTCCACTCTTGGGTCGGCGTAGGGGTTTCAATGCTCCTCGATGTATTTTTCTTAAACTAGTGACAGCTCCTTCACTGCCCGATTTCTCTTCTTACTCGCAGGTAAAGACAATTTCAAATCTTTATTATGAAATCTCTTTTGTTAAGTTATATTGTAGTTAGGATTTATGCTTAGAAGCCGAGTATTATTCTAACACTTGGTAATGTGCTATTTACAGGAACCTGTGATAGCTCCAACCTTCAATGGAAGAGAAATACATTCTCCAGTTTCATTTAAATTGTGGCCTCCACTCGATAATCCCTGGTTTCGATGTGGGTTTTCCCTACTTATGATGAGGGTTGTTGGAAGGAAAATTTATAGTGCTTGGAAGCCTAGTTGCGGTTTCTTCATTGGCTAAAATGTTTTAGTAAGTTGTTACTCTAGTTTTACTTAAAAACCCTTGCTATTTATGCTGGGTAATACTAGCTCTTGAGTCATGATATGTATTTTGTTTTTTTGTTAAGACTTAGCATTACGGCTTGATAATGTAACATAGTCAGTTTTTTAAAAAGAAAGGATTAGTCAGTTTTTAAAAAAGAAAGGATTCGTTAAGCTTTAAGCTCTGTCTCATTTTGTTGTGGTTTCATTAACCTGTAAATAATGTGTCTATTTTACTGTTTAAAATATTTATAAAAGATGTTTACTTTCCGAAAAATACTGTGGGCAGTCTAATGCATGGATTGTAGCCTTCTTGTTAAGTTTGTTACACAGTTAACAATGTATATGGTTATAACTTATTACAGGTTAATTTGTATTTGAAATTGATTAGTTGAAGGGGTTTCGACCCTTAGGTTTTCATAGGTATAAACTTGTCTGGTTTTAATTTTTAAAATGCACAAATATATATAATTCTTAGTTATTTAGTTTATTATTTATAAATACATTTATTTTTATTTACTACTCTGTAATTTATAGTTATTTGGAGCTCTGTAGAGAAGAGAATGTTAACTCTAGAACTCGGTTTATTTTACATAAATAAATGGTTTATAAACGAAACCCTAATTTGGTTTTTATTAGGTAATAGTTAAGATTAAATTAATATTTTTAAAAGAAGAAACTGTTTAGTTATTAACTTGTTTATATACTTTCTTGAAGATTAGTTATTTTCTCCTATAAACTTTTATTTCCTATCAGTATACTATTACTGTAATGCTAGTGTAATTTACTATTTCTTTTACCTGCATTTTCATTTAGTTAAACCAAGTAAAAATAGTAAAATATAAACAAGCATAACACTGCTTTTTCATTGCATTTTAAACATTGAAATAAAATTTACTCTGTTACCTACATATATAAAATCATATCCACTATTTCTATTCTCTTAAGGATTATTTCATTTATTTAAAGCATTCTAACTGTGCTAGAGTACGACCTGGTTTCCAGGTGTGGAAAAACACAGCTTAGAAATTTAATTTCCTTCTATTTCATTATCCTTTAAACCATTTTCATTTCTATAACAATCTAATAAGAATACTAAATCTAATATTTTACAAACTCTGAAGTTTTAGCATTCATATAATAGATAAACTAAGATTTATTTAGCTAAGACAGTAAAATAAAATAATGATAGAACCTATTGAGGACAAGACGAAAATAGCTTCAGGAGGCCGTTCCTCCCTACCAATCTCCTGGAGAGCGCTCAAACAATGCTTCCTCAGGACCCCCGAGCCTGTTCCTGGTCTTCTTGGTTGAGGACTGGGTGGAAAATGAAATTGTAGAACCCTCTGTCAGCTGACTAGTTCAATACCTCAGTAAAACAATATGCTCTCAGCAGTATGATCTTCAGCTTAAAAGCTGCAACTAGATCAATCTCAGCAGTTATCCCCTCAAACACTTTCTAGATTCCCCTCCATTGAATTTCTCTGAAGTAAATTCATTCACCCTAAATGATCACTTATCTAGAATGTACAGCCTTAGCTCTCTTCAATGGGAAATTTTATAGAGATGCCTAGGTCTTCTGGGTCAGTTTTCATTAATTGAGCCACCTACTCTGATTCCACTTTCTTGGGGAATCATGACAACAAATATAAGGAGGTTTCCACCTGCAACAGTTGGAAGTGGTTTGAGGATGCTGCCAGACGTTTGCTCTCCACCTAGTCTCCTCCACCAATTTGACCAGTAAACACTCTTTTAACAACTCTCCTAAGCCGTTGTCTCCTCATTTATTTATTTATAAATAAAATATTCTAAATTTACATTAAATATTCTTGACCCGACTAGTCATCAATTACAACTTAGCATAAAATTTAACATATTGTTCCTCAAATAATATAAATTTTTTTTTTGCAAAATTGGGGCATGTGACAATACTCCCCACCCAATATTTATTTTCCTAAAGAAATTCCATGTTTGGATTGTAAAAAAAAATTCATCTTCCCAAGTGGAATCCTCACTTGGTAACTCCCTCCTTTGCACCAAGTTCTCTCTTATGGTTCTACTCATTAATTTTCATTAGCTGCAATTTGAGTAGTGGCACTCTTGTAATGTAATTTTGTGTTTCAAAAAGTAAAGAGATGAGGATTTTTCATATTTATATCTCTTGTGACATCACCACTAAACACAAAAATATTAATTAATTCCATCAAAATGAAATTTTCACAAACAATGTTTACCTCCATATTTTAGAAACCTTTCCTGAACTTTCAACCCTATTTTTGGTCCTATATAATTCTTTGAAGTTGTAATGAGTTACACAACTTTCATTATTTTAATATATTAAGAAAATTTTAGAGAGGAACCACCATGCTTGTTTCTGCACTAGTCTGATTACAATCACATTCTCAATCTCCCATACTGCTTGTTTCCCCCAAAATTAAAACCAAGCAATACCGAGATCCCATTGCTCGTATTTCATCCTTCTAAACATCACGAGTAAAAAATATAGATCATGAAATTACATAACAACATCATACAATGTACATCAAGAAGGTACCTTATCAAAGAATAATGAAAGTTCTTGTACATATACATAAGTAGGCCATCATGTGGGCCATACACACAAGCATTAGGTATTATATTAAATCTTCTCCAATGACATGGGAAAGGAACCCATGTTTTATAATTTTGCTCCAAAATAATGTAAGATTCATCAAAATAATCATCAATGTGTTCTTTCATCCAAGAAGTGAATAAAGAACCTCCACCAAAATATAAACCAAATAAGGAGCCATGAAAACATGAAGACTTCAAATGGCTCAAAGAAGTGTCACCAATACACCCATCAATATGTATATCATCAAGAATTAATAAAAGTATGTTTCTACCAATAATAATGTGCTTCAATCATATATATATTCACCCAAGTTTTGGATGAAGTTCCCCCAACATCAAATAAACTAAGAAGGGAGAAAGGAAAATCATGATGTTTAAAGTGTTGAAATTTTGATGTTTAAACCATAAATTCAATTCAATACATGTACGTATACATAATATACACACATTTGAATTTCAAAAATAATTTTTGGGAGAGGGACCAAAAAGTTGGGAGTCGAGAGTCAAAGCGAATATTATTTGAGTTTTCGTTACTCTTCTGACTACTCAGTGCCAAAATTACCATGTGTGGAAAGTAGGATTAGGATTCAGAAGTTGGGAAAAAATATTGAAAGAGTTTATGAGACAGTGACTTTCGAATTTTGAAAGAGTCGGAACATTAATAGTTGGGAATCATAGAATACTTTGATAATCACATGATTTTTTTTCTACTTTCAACTTCCTAAAAGTTGAAGTCGAGGACTCGAAACTTTTTAAAATTTTGTTAATAATGTTGATCTCTGGTTGCCAATAAGTAATGCTAAAATCAGATGTCAGGCATCATGAGGGAAATTATGACAAGAAAAAAATATATCCCAATGTTCGATTACTAAAAAGTCGCAATTGTTAATACTCGATATCATAACTACTTTGATAATTACATAAAGTTCATTCGAGTCCCAACTTTCAAAAAGTCGGAGTCGAAAAGTTAGGGCCTTTCAAATTCTAGATTTATAATATTTGTTGATTCCTAATTTTAGCTATAAAATAACTAGAGTTGGACAGTCAAGGGGTTGATTAATAGATATGATCATTCCTATTTTCGACTCCCAAATTTGATTGTATCATTCCTTTCGACTTATTCTTAGTTTCGAATTGGAAAAACTATTTTGTGCCAGATTATTTACAATTTTTGTTAAGTAAGAAAAATAATCAAATAAACCAAAATAAAAAATGAATTAAAATTTATCTAACTAAGATGTCTCCAATCTTTTATGAGATGGTATTGTTGTGGCTACAGTAAATGGCAGGTATTTGCGAAGAACTAGTTATCTATGTCCAGTTGCATAAGTTTCAAGAATATTTAAAGTTGTGGTACTTACGACATTGTTGACTTCATTTACAAAAGATATAGATCCATGAGCTCATAAAGAAATAGTTTCCAGGGAGAAAAATATTCATACTTCATATTACCAGTTTGGCATGAAAGGTTATATATAAGACATAAATACAGAGGTATGTCTTATATGATTTATTTTAGTTGAGAATAATTGAAGTTAGGACAAAATTAAAATGAATCTAAGTGGCATTCATGTAAAGTACCAATGTGACAGGAATTCCCTCTGCTTCTAGCAACTGTCCATAGCCTTAATAAGGTTATGTTTTAATCCATTCAGGTTTCTTTTATCCCATTCATTGTACATAATTAGTTTCGGATACCTTTTTAATTTTCCTTTTCCTTTTTTAATTAAGGATAAATAAGGGAAACTATCTCGACTTGGTGATGAGAAGGTAATAACGTCACTCTCAGTTACTCATAGAAACTGATTAGAATGGATCATCATGATACCTCATGTCCTCCAAGTTTAAAACCAAAAGGAACTATCCTATTTTGGTAGCGATAAGGTGATAGCATCAATCTAGTTTAAATCATGATCATGATCGGGTTGTCTTGACATCAATACCCATTTTCCTTTAATTTACCTTTGGTAATTTATTGAAAAATTATTTGGGAAATAAATTGCAAACCACCACTTTGTCTTGGTAACCAATTGATAGTAGTGTTATTCACCAATACTTGTAGATCATGAATAGGACGACTTGTAATGAGATCTCCATTATTCGAATTGTAATCTGGAATCCATCTCTTTGGTTTGGTGACCAACAATGGAGATGTTATTCCAAACCTACTTATGAACATGATAATCTAGCTCATGATGAGACCCCTTATTTTGCAATTTATCCTTATTCATTTTAAACAAAAAAGTCACTGAGTGAATGTGGAAGAAACTTCTAAAATATATTTAAGAGTTAGGAATGACGTAAAGGATATAAGAGTGTTCCCATAAAGAATAATAAATTATGCCAAGTAAAAATGAATTCTCATTAAGAGGAGTTCAGTTTAAAATTTCGATTGCATCTTTAGACATATGAATAATCTTCTGGTAATACTAGAAATTAATGCCCGATAAACATTTTTCATAAACTCATTGGACAAATGGTATGTAAAGTTAGTCATCAGGGTAATAGTATTCCATAATATTAAGGTATTCTTCTGAATTATATAAAGAAGTCCGGGATTTAGAGTACCATTTAAGGCACTTTATTGAAAAAAAAAAAACTAAACTATCCTAACTATGTCCAATCCTAGTGAAAACACACTAGGAAGAATATTTTTTATGATTCAAGCATTCACTGGGTAAGTCTCTAGGGACACCTCCAATGTTTGTAATTGGAAGGTGCCAAGCATAATTTTTCAGCAATAGTAAATGGACCTAACCATACATAAGCATTGGAACTTAGTATGCTCACCTTTATTTTGATGGGGTTTATCCCATTTTAAATAAATCTAGAAAAATTCAAGAAATTTGTAAAAATTCTATTACAAATTTCAAGAAATCTAGAAAAATTCTATTATAAGGACTTCTATGACATTGAATTTTTTTGTAAACATTTTATTTATTTCATTTAATTTGTAAAAATTATGCATTAAAGAAATATTCCATTAAAATTGGAAAAACTAATCCTAGAAAGAATGTTTTTATTGATCACAAATTTTATTTACTCCAAGTGTTTTTAATATACAATCATAAAAAATGAAATGTTGTATCATTTATAACTAGTTCGGTATGCCATAAATTAGGAGGAGTATATGAAAATCTGTAATTTGTTGAATCGTGAGAAAAAATATTCATGAAGATATAAAATGTAGGATTAATGAATTTAAGTTGCACACATAATTGCATGTTTTATTACAAGAAGATCTCTATCTATATTTGAAGTGAACAAAGTATCATATTAAATATTTTTATTGTTAAATAACATATTATAATATAGCATGATTGGAAGGAAATCACAATATTAAACTAAAATAAAATAAATTATAAGAAATGTATTGATGTCGAACCAAATAATAACTATAAATTCGTCAAAATTGGGATAGTTGTTACGTACAACATTATACATACACAATGAAAGTGTGAAGAAATCGAATTAAGATAATGTGTCTACTATCTATGCCTAGAGTCCAATTATAGTGGGATGTAGTAGTTGATAATATATTTGAGATGTTTGAATTTGGTGCTTAATGGATCCAACATCCCCCCAATAGTCAATCAAGGGACTTGCTAGTCGAATCGAAACTAAAAAATGGGATTATAAACAACATTGTGAGGATGTCATAGTTGAAGGGAAGGTACCTCATTTACATTGCTTCACTAGTCTAGAAGTTGAGATGATGTTGTGATTTTCTTGCCTCTTAGAATTGCCTCTAGGTAGCACCAAGAAAGAGGAAATCATCTTGGTGGTGTTTGGTAAGGGAGATCGTTTGAGAAAGAAAGATATGAGCTTTAGGGAATCCCTTATGTATATTGATGTTAGGCACCACTGGTCTAGGTATCTATGGAAGGCTCAACACCATTGCTCTATCTTGACTATAAGCCTATGTGATTAAACCAGGAACTACCCTAGAGGTACCATCTTGAGTGCATGCATCCACTGGTATAAGGTACATGTTATTATGACAATAAGGTTATCTATTTAAATCTCCATGTTCAAATTGATCTATATAGAAGTTCATTTTGGGTTTAAACCCCTAAATGGAATCTAGCTAAGTAACATGTATGTACTTCTTGTAAATGTATTCCCAAATGATCCTTCTCATTTCTTGTTTTGTTATGAGGAGTTGACCAACTGTATCAAGATAGTGCATTTATGTGGGAAGTCGATATTTTAGATATCTAGTGTGGTTTGAAGTAAGAAATTGTCTTCTAAAATCCAACGTCAGGAGTGCGCAGTGGAGTCCACTTTGTAAGGGTCTTCAAAGAGATGTATGTAAGGAAGGGGTATCAATCTCTTCATGTTTTCAAGTCTAAAAACAACATAACTTGATGTAATATTTCCAACCAATCATGGCCGAGAATTACTTTCACCAAAATGCAAAGAAAATGATAAGATTTTTAAATGTCGAAGAAATAGATGTTGAAACATATTTTTCAAATATTTTAGTTGAACTTTATATATGACCTCATGCTCTTTTGAATTTATTTATGGCACATATCGAATGAGTCTAAATAGTCCACTTAGTACTCATTATCAATTAATTATATGGTTTTACATTGTATTTTATTCCAAAAATTACATACCACATTTATACATTCATTTAATGCATATAAGAAGATAAAAGATAGAACATATCTCATGCTTTGTTGGCCTGTAAGAGATTATTTCAGTTAATCATAATTGAGTTAGTAATACAAACTTACAAAAAAAATGAATTGAGAAATCAAATTTCTTATAGTTCAATGTCACTCACTTATGACCAATTACGTACTACCCTTAATACCACGTAGCACTCATTAGCAATAAATTTTGTGTTTTTAAACAATTGCAACTTTAATTATATGGGGCTTTATTTCAAAAATTACATACTGCATTGATAAACTCCTCTTATTAATGAATATACGCAAATAAAAGTCAATAATTTATTTCATGTCTTGTTGGCTTATATGAGATTATTGAAATTATAAACTATTAACTTAAGAATACACATTTACAAAACTTTGTGCATGCCTTGCTGGCTTTTATGAGATGATTTTAATTACAAATATTTGATTTAAGAACGCAAATTAAAAAAATATTTTGAATAGGGAAATCAAGTGGTGTATGATGCAAAAAAATGTCAAACTAAAGGCAATCATAAATAATATTAATAATCGTATTTAAATATTATTGTTAATTCTCATCTATCTATAAAAGTTTTAAAAACATACAAATTAATTCATCAAAAAATGTGTCCAACTTGTATTGAAATATTGCAATGTACGCGTTAACAAATTTCTAAAAATTAATATCTTCACCTACTATAAAGAACTCAATTTTCTATTGAACATTCGAATGTAGTTGCGTTTCTCTTTGATACGATGAAGTGTCTTAAAAAGGGGGAATAGAATTTGGACAAGCCAAGTATCATGTTCATGTCCTATATAAGCCTTTGTTAAGATACAATTTGACCGATATCCGGGGAATTGAGAAGTAAACTTTGATGTATCTATTAGCAATATATTTGATTCTTCGTACTTATTTCCATATTTGGACCACACATCACTTAACATTTTCTCATAAAATTGTATCACACT
>LPNX010083075.1:0-171190 GCA_001517045.1 Pseudotsuga menziesii
ATTCATTCATTCATACATAGAAAAAAATAAATAGTTGAAGACATTACTCCATAATATCAAAAATAATATCCGAGGACAATGCATACAAAAATAATGTAATCGTGTACTTATTACAATCACTACTTTTTTTGGCACTTTTTTCTCTCCACATATTCTCTAAGTGTGACATCCTCTTCTACCAATTGTTTTTTGTTTCCTATGCCCTCTGTAGCTGCCTGTGATTGTGTTTGTCGACGGGTCATTATGTACTTGAAAAATGAAGAAATATTTATTACTTGACGTGTTTTTATTATTATCATTGTAAGTCCTTCATTAAGAAAAAAACATTAGAGCGGTGATTTGTACCTGGAAACTCATGGGTGACACGAATTTCATGCGTTTGATCTTCTGATGCTGCCTCAAGTTGCACATGAAGACCCTCTGCATTAAAACATCAAAACTTACAACAATATAGTATTTGCAATTTAATATTTGAGACTTTAATCCATACTAGTTTTTTTTAACACAGGAATATTTATTACCTGGATTTCGATCAACATGAGCTCCAATATCTCTTTCTCCTCCATCCTCCGCATTTTCTCTACTTTCGTTGTGCGGCTTAACACAAAGAGACTCAATATTTTATGCACTAGTTTATTAATGAATATAAAACACAATGAATCAATATTAAATAGAATTTGTTTATTGTAGTTACCTGTTCGCAAGATGGATCACTGGAATACTTTGCTTGGCTACCACAGTTGCTTGTTCGATGTTCAACAACACCTAAAAACCCGTGTTGGGAGCCGATCCTCATGTATTCCTCAGTTGGCATATCGTGGAATCTTTGAGCCTGTAATTTTCAATTAGATCATCATTGTTGTTGTTATATCATCATGAAAACAATTTTAAATGCAATCTATAATTTCTATAAAATAAAATAATTATTGATCATACTTACGATTCATGCTTGCAGGTTGGAATATCCACCAGGGCCAAGCTTGTGTTGCCCATGTTTTTCTATTCTTGCTTGGATGGCCTTCGACGTATTTGGTAGCCTATAAAATTAATTTTAAATATGTTAAACATTGCAAAAAAATGGAAAATAAAGTGTAATAAACATATAATTGCATTGCCGAAAGTATTGCATACCTTCTAGATGACTCGGGTACTGGCTTGCCCGCTATTTTCACAGCTTTCTCCCTTGCATCATCCAGCAAGCCTTTCCACTCCCTTGTTGGAATCATCGGAGGGTGCTCATACTTTGGATTAATTGCTAAGTTGTTCTGATATCCCTCCCATACATAATGTAAATGTTGGCCAGCTTTTTCAAGAACCTTTTTTCGGTTGAAGGTTTCGGCACCAAAAAACCCAACCAAGTGAGCAATAAGCTCATCTTTCAAAACTTTACTCTGCCGGTTCCACCATGTGCGGATAGTGGGCCCAAACAGCTCTAAAGACCAATCATTAAGATGTTTATAAAAGACATCATTTCCTACAAAAACGAGTATGTGTTAATTAGTGTAAAAAGAATGATGCATAATTACATTCCAATAAAATTATAATATATAGTTAAAACATTTCGTCAATCGTACCTGGAATCTTCTCCATCTTGTAGAGAATGAGATCTTCATCCACCAAAAAAGTAGTCTCAAATGTTCTCGTGCTATTGACACGGAAAGATCCAGGAATAGCTGGGACGACAGCATCAAAGTCATGCTCTTCTCCATGTACCAGCCCCTGATCCTTGCCAACACTCTCATGCCCCTGATCCTTGTCGGCACTCTCATGTTCCATCTGGGGTGTCTCATTTTGTGTTTCCGACTAGCCAGACGGCAATGATACATGATCAGTGGCGAAGGGGGTGTCATGCTCAATGGTATCAGCATGCCTCTTACCGGGGAAAAAATATTCCTGTAGAAACAAATAATATTTTAGTTACTCATACACGAATAGGAAAAAAAATTGCATTTGGAATAGACTTATAATTAAATAGTTTTCAGCTTACATCCAAGCAATTTACTTTAAGCAACACACGATCTATCTTTGCTTGAGTCTCATCCTGCGTCATTTGCGGATCCGATATAAGCAGATTGACGACCTACTGATTTAATTTTGTTTTTGCTTTTTGAACTGCATCCCGGATATTCTTTGAATTCTTGAGGTCAACATCGTCACGAATGTGCCCCAAATCCATATCCTTCGGATCCATCTATAGATAAGTATCATCTGACATAAAAATAGAAAACATTAATATCAATTTGAAATCATTAATATAATTAGATAACATAAATATGTATAAATACAGTTTCTGAAATTCACAACGTGCTATATATCTGCTCATGACCCGATGAGCGTGGCGTGCTAACATCTGTCGACATATCATCTGTCATGGAGCTCTTGCCTTGACCCTCAGCCTACAAACAAAATATTGACCACGTTGATATCATAATTAAAAAAATGTACTTTCTAAAGCAGCAGGTAAGTAAAAATGTGGTATATATACCTGTTGCCTGTAGGGGGTGTCGACCTCCTAGGCTCCATTGGGGACTTGCCCCGATTAGATGACTGCAACAAAGTAATTAAAAACATTAATTTAGAGCTTAAACCAATGCATAGGGAAAATCCTATTTAAAAACATATTTAAATATTGACCACGTTGATATCATAATTAAACAAATGTACTTTCTAAAGAAGCAGGTAAGTAAAAATGTGGTATATATACCTGTCGCCTGTAGGGGGGTGTCTCAAGATCCATTAGGGACTTGCCCCAATCAGTTGACTGCAACAAAAGTAATTAAAAACATTAATTTCAAACTGAAACCAATACACGGGGAAAATCTTATTTAAAACATATTTTTAAAAAAATTAATGGAAAACATATTGCGAAATTGATAACATAAAGATTACAGGTTTTGTGAAATGTTATATGTACCACTCCCGAAGTATCTGCATATGTATCTATCCAATTCAAATTGTAATTGATCAGCAACTCTTCCCCTAAAATCATGCCCAAAAACTTCATGCAAAACAACCTCACTTATAGGGAAAAACCCTAATTCAACAAGCGCATAGAAAAATCAGCTAGCAGATAAAATATAGATCCTTTATTAAACCTTTTGGAATCATCGTGATCCTCTCCTTATGGCACATTCTATCATGCAAAAATGTTTGAACTTTACCCAAGAGATAATGCAAAAAACCTTGATACAAAAGAGGTTTCCTTATAGGGAGACCCTAGCTCAATAAGAGGATTGATTTTTCATCTGAACATAAAGCATGTAGGTCTTCTTAAGAATGTTTTGGCAAAAGCATTATCCTCATCCCATAGCGCAATAACTAATCCAAAGCTTTGGCACTTTACCCCCAAACCATGCCAAAACCCTAATACCAAAAGCATGTCCCCTTGTAGAGAAACCCTAACCAAACATAGAAAGGTTGAAGAGAGATAGTAAAACCATAAAACCCAAGAAAATAACTTCTTTCACATGCTCCTTTTCTCAAAAATATTTTCACTAGAATAGACTTGATGATTTTATTATTAAATGAGGTGCTTTGATGGTTTATTTATACCCTCTCTTGGAGGTTTCTTAGAACACATAAGGCCGACCCATACATTTTCAACATGAACTAGGAGAAATATACATCTCTTGGAGGGATTCATCACTTCTCTAATCCATAAGCACATTTACACACACATTATTAGGGTTTTTTGTGCACATAAAAACGGGCTTTGAATCCCACAAGCATGGATTTTTATGCATAAATTTTCATACAGTTTCTATGACACATGGAGGATGTTTTGTTGCACATTGTAGATGAATTGACGGAACCATAGAAATCCTCTTAGCCGTTCACCTATAACCTTGGAACCTATCACAAAAAGCTCTTCATCAATATAAATCTCTCTAAATCCCTACATCTCTTGATCGATATACATCTCTATACATATCTATACAAGAATCTCTATATGGATACTGTGATTGGAATCTGATGCTGATGCTATGCTTATGCTGAAGCTGTTGGCCGGTATGAGCAGAGGGCACGGATGATGTGTAGTCTCCAGAGTGAGGTGTACAAATTACCCTAAAAACTTATCCATGCATGACAAGCAAGGAGGTGCCAACTGACAAGAATGAGAGATGTGAACCAATGGATGGTGGATGGATAGGAAGACACGTTTTTTAATCCATTAGATACAGATGTTTTGTTCAGTTCATATATGTAAAATCTATATACTATGTTCAATCATTACTCCATCCCGAGAGACTACTTGCCTTATTAAGATAATATTAGCTTCCATGGAATTAGTAGTTGCATATTACTTATACATCTTGAGTGTTAATAGATTTGGTTACCATTGTTTCCTGGTATGATAGAGCTTACTGTAAGAAATTGAACTATTGTATAGAACATATCATTTACCTAATGGTTGTTATTTTTAACACCTATACTTGGAATACAAGTGGATTACTAGTACAATATCTATTCACGCAGGCTAAGAGCTCCTGGTCACCGGCAAAAGGGTAAAGGAAGGTTTATGGGAAAAGAAGGATAAGGCTTCTCTTCTTACAAAAGGGTAAGGGCCTACGGTGGTGAAATTGTTTAAAGGTTTTTGGTTGATTTTGTTGATGATTTTTTTATCCTTATATGAACACATGGAAGATGTGTAAATGAGAGCAGAACCAAATCAAAATAGCTCAATGTCACTTACTGAAGACATTTGGAATGGAATGGTAGCAGACTGAATCTTCTCCAAATAAAAATGGCAGACTACTCCAAATCGATGAAATGGTGGACTGCTCCAAATCGAAATGGCAGACTGCTCCTTCTACCTACTTTGCTTCTTAAACCCCTACCCAAGCTCTAGCCACCTCTATCCTACCTATTGAAGATGAGGAAAAGCCTGCCCTAAAAAAGTATCCTCAATTTAGGGATAAACAATTTACCCTCATCCGGCTCGGTCAAATGATCAGTCCTCAAAATAGAACAGGAACTGGACACATCGAGCCTCCCCCCCCGGGGATTGCTCAATGACTCCACAGAATGGTCAATGGATGGAACAATAGGGAAAGAAACTTTGGACAGAAATAGGATTGCTGGAGATTTATTGAACTAAGGGGAAAATGGATCTGTACAATAATCTGAATCGGAACAGGAAATGGACAAATCAACCACAGGATCATCAATGGACTCAGAATCTAGGACGGCAAGGAAATTATAAGGTCGAATTCCTCGAAACTATAAAATCCATCAGAATCGGGCACTGAAAGGCAATAAAAATGGGAACGCATACCATATATAGGACCACCAGCAGGGAATTGTATTGCAAAGTTTGGTGTGTTGTTTAGGTGGTTTTTAATTATTTATGAGCATAATTTTTTATTTTAACCATGAAAAAATGTCCTTTATATCATAAAATATAAAAAGTATCCATGGTACATTCAATTTTTCAACTTTTCAAACCAAGGAGAATGACAAGAATTAGATTTGTAATTGAATTGTGGATGTTGATACTTTTGTTGGGATAGATTTTACATGGGTTGAAGATGGGTATTGTGGTAGTTTTCTCTCTAGTGTATTTCAATATTTAGTTATAAAGGTACTCAAAAGGAATTGTAACATGGTCTTTGGTGGGTATATTTTCATATTTAATATTAAACCCCCATTATTTATAAGATTAAGTACTGGATTTATTAATAGAAAGTGGAGGGACATTCATGTTCAAGGATCCGTGGTGAAACAACCTTGACTAGGTTATGTCCTACAATTTTGGGAACATCGAGTATGTGTTAAAGAACAAATTCCTCAAAGGTCATGATTTGTACACAAAGTATCACAATATTTTGAGTGGTGGGATCTTCAACTCAAATTTTGAACAGTGGAGGGTACAAAGGAATATCGTTGATGGTCACTTCAACTCATAGAGATTTTGTTAATTCATGGTAGTGTATTGAAATTATGTATCAATACGAGGCTTATATATCCATGTCTATAGAAATATGTGACAATAAAAAATCTATCCATCTAAAATAAAAATAATCTGTCATTTGTATATTGTATACATTGAAAAATGAGTTGTTTCTCTTTATGTATTATTTACATTGAAAATTCTCTTTTTTACTGTGTACATTGAAAATGGGTGGTTTCTCTTTTGTATTATGTATATTGCAAATTATGTGACATCTAATTTTTTGTTAGTTAGGGTTTTATTGATGGTATTAAGATTGTGTATGATCTTTCATCCTTGTCGCAATTAAATCTAGCTTTTTTGAATTGTGTTTGGCCTAGTTGGCCCTAGTTGGTTGTCAAATTTGGCATAAGGATTACAAAGAAGATTCCAATAGATACCCACTAGCCTAATAATTGTACCAATGTTCATGGTTGTAAAAATGATAACTTTGGTAGCAAGAATGGTACCACTAAAGGTGTCAATAGAGTTTACCCCGAAGGTCTACTACACGGTTAGTGCCAAAAGGCCTTTTCAACAATATAAATGGAGGTAGAATATCCATTGTAAGAAAACCTTTCATTTTTCAAATTCAAGTGCATTTCTTTAATAATTCATAGCATGCCTCTCTTTCATTTCACATTGATAGCTAGACGAGGATCATTGAATATATTGCGTTATCTCCTTGCTCCAACTCAGCTACATCTTGAGGTACTTTAGAGATTGACTTGTATTGCTAGGTTTGCACAAATTTGGATGAATGGAGGTGTCCATGAAGATAATTATATGAAATTATATTATATCACCAATACAAAAGGAGTAGGATAATGCTTTATTTTCTATTATTAAAGGGGAAAGGAATATAACAGTTGAAAAACATGAAATAACACCTAACGAGATTACTAGGGTATTCAAGAATTAAACATTGAAAATCATGGTATAATCCATGTCCTACATGAAGATTTCATTTACCTATGTCCCAAGGAAAAAAATCCTATGGAGGATACGTCTCTCGGATTATCTTGGAATCCTATCAACACTTATTATATCCATAGATGGAGTGATAGTGTATTTGGATTTCAAGAAGTGTCAATGGTCATTCCCAACCCATCGCCATGTGTTTCAGTTCATGGTTCAGTCCTACGAATGTGAAGGGAGTAGGCTCTTTCTATAGATTCCTTCCAACACTAGCACACATTATTCAATAAAACACCTCGTGAAGGGGAGAAATATTAGGATGGAGTGCTATCGGTTCAAGGTGATCAGAAAACCAAATCCTAAATCATGTAAAAGGAAACATATTTGGCAAGGAATAAAGGAGTAGAGATTCCATGACATACCATGTAATCTAGCCCAACCCAATGTTATGGGAAGGCATGAACAAATACTATAGTGTGATGAGTGATGACAACAACTACAACTACAACAGGGTAAGGAATTATATTAAATACAACATTGCATGCTGCATGCTATTAATGAGCACTACCAAATCCCTCACCTCTTCTCATAAGTTTTTGACCAACATGAGTAAAATACCTTAATGCGATTCTCTTTGTTTTGAGAATATTTTAATATTCTCTACTCAATAGGGACAACCATATGAAGGTGGAAGCTCATATGCCCCCCCCCTCCCCCCACCCCTCACAATATATCACTTGGAATGATGTTCAATGCACTTCATGATCTTCTTCTCCATCCAAGTCTGCATCTGTATCATCTAATCCAGATTCAACATTATAAGGATTAAAGGCTATATCATCATCTCCATCGTTGTTAGTTTCAATAAAGTGATAATCATCAATATCATCTTCATCATGAACATTGTCTCTAACGTCATCTGCTTCAACTAACTCTTCAACATCTTCCTGCGTAACATTATGATCATCAACATCCAACTCATGTTGATCCTCTACATGATCACCTTCTTCTTCAACACCATCTTTAGCTTCCTCTACAATATTATACTTTACCAGCCTTCCTCTTGGATCATGTCTAAGAAAAAACGACCAAACCTGTCTACCATGAACTTCTGAGTAAAATACCTGTTCACATTGACTTGGAAGAACATAGGGCTCTCACGTTCGTGACTCAAGCGACCTTGTATTGACCATGGTAAATCCATTAGCATGTTCAATAACAGTTCTATCGGGATCAAATCGATTCAATCGTAGCTTGTACCATTTCACAACAAAAAGAATTATTTTGAATGATTTAAAGTCACAGTCAATGATATCTTCCAAATATCCATAATATCGATTTTCTGACAATTCTGGACGTCTGTCGCTTCTAGATGAAACATTAGTGACCTCAAAGACTGCACTTATCCCATAATCACATGTTTTCTTTGTTTCATCCAACTTTCTTAATGCGATATTTACGACCATTGCACCACACAGCCTTGTGGTGTTTTACCTGCAATTGATAGTAAGTATTTTATGTTCTTAAAGTATGCAAATAAAATGAAATTCATCAAGATGAACATGAATATCGACGTAATTGAAAATATTATGGCTTATATTTATAATATCATGCTTACCTGTTTATCTTTTAAACCATATGCTAAATCGATTTCCCTTTCTGTTATATTGCCATCTCCGTTGCGATGTGCTTCTTTAACCAATGAAGCCACACCTTCCCATGATAGTCCTCGACCATATTGATTACATCGTTCAATCCATACCTTCATCCAATCAAGATTGTTTGCAACGTACAAATGTAGTGCATCCCACTCACGACCAACTGCATGAAAATAAAATTACATAAATCAACTCAAAAATTTATAATTACTTAATGCAGTGTAACATTATAAATATTAATGATGCATATCATTAATGAATATTAAAAATGAAATAATTATGTATGATATTATTAAAATGTATTACCATTAATATTAATCTATAACACCATTTAATAATTACCTTTGACCTTCCTCGATTTACCTTTCCCCATCAGGTACTCTCCTTCTAATTTCTTAGTGGAGTTTGGATCACCAATGCATCGATCTAATTCCATCTTAATAAACTTCAACTCTGGAGGATATTCAACAATATACACCATGGCTTGAAATACCATATATCCCTCCACCATAGAACCCTCTGGACGTGCTCTTTGTCTAACTAAAGCCTTGATAAATTTCAAGTGCCTCTCAACCATCCACATGGACCTTGCGTGTATAGGTCCACACAATTCAATCTCCTCAACTTGGTGAATGAGGTAGTGTTCTTGTGCATTGAAAAATGCCAAAGGTAGAAATCTCTGCATTTGACACATTAAACGAGGAATTTCTCTCTTCCAATACTTTATATCTTCTTTGTGGATTTCTTTAGATGACAACCATCTACATGTAAAGCAAGAAAATAATGATATCATTTAATGAGGAAAATTTAACATTGTAGTACAAATCTACATGATTGACTAAAACAAATGTCAATTCATATAAGTTATACAACGAATTAAACAAATTACATGATGATGTGTGAAAAATATTGTTTCTAATTACCTCATGTATTTTCCAAGATCATAGATGACCTATTTGACATTATTGTGAAAGTTGTCTAGGAGAGATACAAGTAGAACATACTGTAACAATGAACACGTCTCATCAATATATTTTTCAAAATTAAGAAAAAAAGTAAACCAAAAACATGCAGTATTGTAATATACCAATATATATACCAGAAATATAATTACCTTAATGAAGATATGCCAATCATGTGTTTTTACCCCGCCAAAATCACCTTTCCTTGTTAAGATATTCTTTATGTTCGAACAAAATCCTGTGGGAAATTTCATTTTTTGTATCACTTCTTTTACCGCATTGCTTTGTTGCTCAGTCAATAACCATGGAAGTGACCTTATATTAATTTGGTCTCCATCGTTGTTTAAATGTTCAATGATATCTTTCATTGCATGATTGGATTCATGAATGTCATTGCAAAATTTGACAATTTTTTCTTTGTCACTCCTTCCGTCTAATATTCGCCATAGTGTTTCAGCTACATTCTTTCCGATATACATTGTATCAAACAAATGAACAACTAGTAAGTGCTCATAGTAAGGCAACCTACTAAATTGTTTGTGATAACTTTTCATTCCTCGTGGAAGCCTATTTACACCTTCATGATGTTCATGCAGACCATCAGTAATCAATATATAAGTTAAAGAGATTAAAATGTCATATATTACAGTAAAAAAAATTAATATAATCCAAAATAAAACATTAAAAAGTAATATAATAGATGATCAATATGAATATATAAGATAGACAAATTGAACCGTACCTTGACGATTTCTATTATATTGCAACTTCCATATGTGAGGTGTCATTCTTTGTGGTTTTAATGCGGTCTCCTCTTTCCCATTAAAAATATGTTTTTCGATAGTTCGATACCTATGATTCTTAGAGAGGAAGTGCCTATACTCATCAAACACTTCCTTTGACAAACTCTTTGAATGATGAGATTTCATCTTGGGACCACAAACTGGACATGCAAATTTTCCCTTTATTTGAAGACCACAAAAATGTGTTAGCCCTGGAGCATCATGAATTGTCCAGGCAAGCATTGCATGGAATTAAAATTCCCTTTTCCCTACTGGTCTAGAGACATCATACATAGTGACACCATTCCATAGCTTAAGTAGTTCATCAACAAGAGGCTCGATATATACATTCATATCTTTAACTAGGTACTTACCTAAAAGAAAACAACAAATACAATACATATAAGTAAATGAAATATATATATGACATGAATATGCAACAATATTGATCTTCATGACAAATTAAATACTAATGCATTAAAAAAACATTGTTCTAAAGTACAAATTATACCTGGAACAATCATTGCCAACATTATATGCTCCCTCTTTATTGACATCCATGGAGGAATGTTAATATTGATAACAAAAACAGGCCAGAATGAGTAAGTAGATCTCATCTCTGCAAATGGATTGACACCATCTGTTGCCAAATAAAGTCTAGCATTATGACGTTCTTCTTTAAAGTGTGGCCATTTTTCCTCCATGTCTGTAAATGTAGAACCATATGCGGCCATTCGAAGAATATCATCTCCACTTCTATTTCGTGCATGGTAATCCGTAAATTGTGCTATGTTTTTGCACCTAAACATTCGTTGCAAGCGTGGAATAAGGGGAATATAATGAAGAACCTTACGAGACACCTTTTTGGTTACTTGATCTGTTCAGTATCTACTGCTATGACATATAGGGCATTCTGTTGCAAACTCATACTGATTATAATATAAAATATGATCATTAGGACATGCATCAATTGCTTGATACTCCATTCCAACATATTTCATGATGGAAGTTAAATCTTGGGATGTGCGAGGTAATTTATTTGATGGTGGTAACAAATATTCACCTATCAAGCTGTTACAACAAATTTAAAAAAAATGGTTACTATAAATATTTGAAGAGCATAATATTAACGACAACAAATACATCCTTATTATTTTTATGATGAAGTACGTATACCAATACAAATATTATAGCAACATAAATCAAATCATATATATGCGATCGATGAAACATATAATCACATACGTATCTTAACACCAGCGTGATGGCTATGTTTGAAAAACCATTCATAACCTTCAAGTTCATTATCAGCAACATAGTAGAGAGAACACTTATGCAGGAGCCTTCAAAAAGCGGTTCATCTGCCTTCTCAAGTGTAGGTAAATCATGAAGATATTCAAAGTCATCAATTGGTGGCGCATGATGTTGATCATCGTCTATTCTAACATTAAATGCATCATTGATTAATGTATTTGCACCATCATCCTCAATTATGTTATCATCATGATCATCATCTAATTCCATATCATCATTAACTTGATCATGATCAGTATTCACAGGACCTGCATATTGACGTTCCTCCTGCGCTAGTTGTTCCACAATTACCACATTCTCCATGTTCAGAACAGCCCTAGGAGGCCCTTGCTTTATAATTACAATTAAAACATCAAACAAAGAATGTTATTCATGTCAATTAAGTAACAAAAATAAAAATGATACAATATACAATTACAAAATCTCTCAATATAAAGACCGCATGATATATAATCATGAATTATATTGACTTACCAATGGATGATATTCATGACCCCCCTCAACATGTCCATGTTCCCTACAATGTTTTTTAGCTGTTGCAATCAGTAACCTTCTCTTATTAAATCCCCTACATCGATTGCAAGGACAATAACATTTTCCATCACCCCTTCTTTCCACTCCATCCCATAACCTAGCAAGCAATTGTCGATTTTGTTCTGGATCTTAATGACCTGTAACATTATTGTTACATGGCATTTTATTACTCAAACCCTAAGAACAAAGTACGAGAAAACCCAAGTATATGATGAGTCTTCTTTTCCACAAGGGTTAGAACCAAATCCACATGAGTCAACCCTAACTCAAGAGTACAATACCAAGTATATAATGAGTCTTCTTTTCCACAATGGTTAAAACCAAATCCACACGAGTAAACCCTAACTCAAGACAAGAACAAGTATATGATGAGTCTTCTTTTCCACAATTGTTAAAACCAAATCCACATGAGTGAAGCCTAAGTACTCAAGACAAGACCAAGTATATAATGAATCTTCTTTTCCACAAGAGTTAAAGCCAAATCCACAAGAGAAAACCCTAAGTGAGGGTAAACCCTAACTCAAGACAAAACCAAGTATATGATGAATCTTCTTTTCCACAAGAGTCAAAGCTAAATCCACAAGAGAAAACCCTAAGTGAGGGTAAACCCTAACTCAAGACAAAACCAAGTATATGATGAATCTTCTTTTCCACAACAATCAAAGCCAAATACCTAGCAAAACCTAATTAGTGAGGGTAAACCGGCCTAACTCAAGAGAAAACCAAGTATATCATGATGAATCTTCTTTTCCACAAGAGTCAAAGCCAAATCCACAAGAGCAAACCCTAACTGAGGGTAAACCTTAACTAGTTAAGACAAAAACAAGTATATAATAAATTTTCTTTTTCACAAGAGTCAAAGCCAAATCCACAAGAGAAAACCCTAAGTGAGGGTAAACCCTAACTCAAGACAAAACCAAGTATATGATGAATCTTCTTTTCCACAAGAGTCAAAGCCAAATCCATAAGAGCAAACCCTAAGTGAGGGTAAACCCTAACTCAAGACAAAACCAAGTATATGATGAATCTTCTTTTCCACAAGAGTCAAAGCCAAATCCACAAGAGAAAACCTTAAGTGAGGGTATAAAACCCTAACACAAGAGAACAAAGTTTCTCCAAGAAAGATTTACCAAGAATAAACCAATTAGAAATTAACCAAGAGATACTTCAAGAGAGAAGTCACCAAAGAGAAAGAATGAAATCCAAGACCAAGTGGGAATATCCCCACAAAAGCATAAGGCCAAAAACCAAACCCTAAACCAAGAAATTAACCAAGAGATACTTCAAGAGACAAGTCACTAAAGAGCAAGACCAAAATCCAAGACCAAGTGGGAAGATCCCCACAAAGGCACAAGGCCAAAAACAAAACCCTAAACCAAGAAATTATTAACCAAGAGATACTTCAAGAGAGAAGTCACCAAAGAGCAAGACCAAAATCCAAGACCAAGTGGGAAGATCCCCACAAAAGCACAAGGCCAAAAAACAAACCCTTAGGAATGTCACATTTCTTGTCCAAGAGATAAGTGCGAGAGTGAGTGTGTGAGATAATGAACCTAGGCCTACATCTATTTATATGAGTATGTGTAGGAAATGAATCTAAGCATCGGATATGTGACAATGCTTTCCATGTTAAGTAGTTGACCAATTAAAGGCGTCATCGCTTAAGCGATGCTTACTAATGCTCCGTTGCTTAACCAAAGGTTATGAGAATAGCCGTCGCTTCACCGATGCTTGTGGCCACATTTACAAAAAAATAATGTATCCTTGTGATTTTTGGTAAGTTTAAAACGAGAAATCCACACGCCATCATATTTTTCCGTCGGATTTTGGATCGAAATGTAGTAGTGTCCTTGTGATCAGAGTCATCTTCCAGTTTATGTTCTTCCCTTCAAACAATTTGGTTAGGGAATCAAACATAGCTTTAGGTTTCTTAAGAGAGGACACTTGTGGGATAAGGTGATCCTTGATAGAATTAGCAATGATCCTCTTTTCCATAACCAACTTCTTCTTATGCAAGGCCTTAGCCTCATCTCCTTATGGAACTAGAACCTCCTCATGGATGTAGGAGTCCAACTAATTCCTTCCACGACTAGGGAGATCCTATACTTCCAGGCTCAAAAGTTATCAACTCCCTCAAGATTTTCATCAAGCTTGGTATGATGAGACATCTTAACTGAGAACCTCAAATGGAAATACAAAAGATTTAGATCTTACCAGGTCAAGATGTCGGATCTAGATTTGGAGCTGAAATCCTACAGTGCTTGATTAGGAGCAAATTATGGTTTTGCTTTTCTGGAGTTCTATCCATCCAAATGCCTTGAAATTTATCCCTAACTTCGATTTTAGGGAGGAGATCAATCCAAGCATGGGCTCACTAAAAAATTCCTCTTCTGTGAAAAGACCTAATTTTCGGCAGCAGTGTCATGTCGAAAACTGAAAAACCTCAGAATTGGATTCTGCTTCGACAGAAAGATGCGCCCTAAGGAGGAGAGTTATTCCACCTTAATTTTTCTGAAAATATATGGAGGAAGATCCACAAACTAGGAAGCCCTAGTTCCCACAGCTGCATAGTGTCTTCTTCTCAGGTTAGCTTTGATACCATGTTAGTTTTTCAACATTAAGCTAGCATTATTAGGATCTTTAACTGAGAGAATAACAAGCACAACAATCAAACACAAGAGATAATGAACACAATGTTTTTCCTCGAGGAAGCCATAAATGGAGAAAATCCCACAACTTCCTCAGAGATAGAATCAGCACCAAAATAGAAAATCCAAATATAGTAAGTGATCTCTCGATAGCAGTAACCTTCTTCTTATCTAGCCTCAGTGTCTTCTCCTTCCTCAACTATGCACTACACTTGAGTGTGTATGAGTTGTATGTTAAATAGAGAATCCAGCTCTATATTTATACTAATCCCGGCATGACTAAAATCCCTACTAGAGATGACCTCTACTAGGAGAGTCTAATAACCCTAGTGCCCTGGAACTGTGGGGACTTTAACCCTTAGACAATAAGATGGTTACTCACAATGACTTGACATGACTTGTTTACATTATATATCCTCCCGATCGAAACATCGGTGCATGACAACATGACTCAATTACATAATAGATACATCCTAGAATAATCATCGGGTTACAAGACATAAGATACATAGATGAATACAATCTGAAGTTAAAAATACATCCACACATTGTACTCAATAGATAGTGCTTGACTACAGTTTTACTTAGCATTTTAACCATGAACTCATGCATACCATTCCAACCTACCTTAAGTATTCATTCTTGTATTGATAAGCCAGATTGCAACATACATTCAATAGTAATTGTAATAATGCAAAGTAATAAAGTGCTCATATAAACATTCACCATTCAACAACATTCATCCATATAGTACTAGAAATAACATGGAAACCCATATGGGAAAAACCACCAAGGTTCTCTTCATCTGGCATGAGAAATCGATATAGCACCTTACAGCCTGCAACTTGCAGACTGTTCTTGAGATATATCTTTCTGATTCAAAATTATTGCTCTCATGCTCTCTGGTTTATTCTTATACCTATTCCTACATATCCACACACATCCTGGATCGACTCTTCTACTTGACTATCTGCACACTCAGCTGGATATTACTCTACTACTAGTGGTCTATGCACATAGTTGCAAGATCTATGGCTCAACAATCTTCTACTTCTACTATCCAGCTGACTTACTGAACTTACATAACTCTTCTAAACCTTTTTAACCCTTATACAGAGTGGTTTTCTCCTAATTATAGTATCTACGAGACCACACAGAGTCGAATGAGTACAGCTCAGTTATTACAGACTCAACAACTTACAAAATTATCTCTACTACATAAATGTTGGCCCATACTTAGCCATGAAATTCCTGGAAGAAATTAACCACAGATTTAACTAGCCATGGAAACATCTTTCATCTCGTCTATACTGGTCATAACTAGCCGCAAAAACTATCCTTCCTTCTTCCGTGGGTTCGTCCTTGTGTCTTCTTCCTTGACTATCACTTATCCAACTTTAACTCTTCGATTTGCCTCTTCCACCGAATCGGATATTCCTTCCTCATCGTAGCTTCTTTCCATCGTTAACCTTCCTTTTCTCCATCGCGCGCATGTTTTACCTTCTTCCGTTGGTTCCTTCATTCTCTTCTTGACCTATTTTTACCCTGTCACGTGCGCACTTTTCCTCTTTTTCTTGTGCATCTAATTTATCCTTGTGCATTCTTCCTGGCCCAACAATAAAAAAGTAATAAAATTATGTAAAAGTAAACTTAAAAGTAACTATAATGATCTTGTGTGAGATACTGAAAATACCTTTGTGTGGGGTACCACAATTTCGATTGTAGTTTTCATTACTGCATCCAGGTTGGGAGATCATGTCTTTTCCCACAATGAAGATAACATATTGGATCTAAATAGTTGTACATTGAATTAAAAATTTAAGTCATACACAATACTTTAAAATTATGTAAATACTTTAAAATTAATTTACAAATACTCAAGTGATGAAAGAAGATAACTTAAAAAAGGTGCTAACTTTCTCCATAAAGTTTCCTTCAATAGGGACAAGGAATGTGTTCCCACAATGGGGACAAATATGTGGCATCATTCCCATCGAACTAGAAGGGACAACCTAGCTACTACCAGTCACTGGTATCTCCTGAATTTGTCATGAATGTCCTAAATCTAAGTTTCTATCATGATCAACATGTCTCTCTACTGTAGTCCCTACTACAAACTCAGTGTGTCTAAGGAGACTACGTGCAATTATCCTCATCGCCACCTCGATCTGATCAAGCCTCTTTGGAAATTGTGGTGGATAGGGAAGGGGGTTAGGCTCATGTCTAGGATATGATGGCCCTCTTAGTGGGTTCCTCTTGAAAATAGGTCAATATTGGGAATACCCATGCCCAACACCCTCAAACTCGATAATGTCCAAATAGTTGAGATGTAAACCAAGCACAAACTCACCCAAAAGTTGTTGGAGGAAGTATTGTGAAACCTCCATATTATTACAAGGAGTTTATAATAAACCATAAACAGCTCTGCATATATTTTTATTTTCCATGGTTGGAAATGACACCAATCCATGTGGACACGTGGCTTTTTAACATCTGGTGGTTACCTTGTTTTGGGATTGGTGAACATATGCTATAATTCAGCCATTGTAATATTTAATTCTCTTATATCTTCCTTAGAAATGCTAGTGAAATAGTACTCTCTCCTCCTAGATCTATACTTAGTAATGATTGTCAATTAGTGATGTGCATGGTTAAGGGGGTCAATCGAGCTCTCGATTGAAATTGTAAGAGAAAACCGAGATTGTTCCCCTGTGTTTCTTAATTTTCAGATGTACTCTTTCATCTAGTTTAGGTAATGTCTCAACTCCTCCTAGTTTTGAATTTGTTCGGGGTTTTCATTGGGGCTAAGATTTATATTTTACGTTGCTTCTCGGGTTCCATCATATTTCATGTTAATGTTTTCTTCATTCATTGTGGAGGTTTATAGTCTGCAAATTTTAAAAAATCCATTTTTTATCAATTTGGAAATTATTAAAAACTTAATAAATAATGAGAAAAACAACAAAATTATAAAAAGAAGATTAATATACCTATCTAGTTCTATGGACACTCCCTTGATATATTCCTTGGTTGTTAGGATATTTAGACACTTAGGAGTTAGTTAAGATCAACTTGTGTAATATATCTATCAGGTAAAGTATGTTTCTTTAGTATGCATTAATATGCATTTGTAAATATTCTAATCCAAAGGTCACGATATGTTATAGATCTAAAGTGATTCAACGATTCAACTTCTCTTAGATTGCACCTACCATTGATCTATGGCTTAGCACCTGATTGGTCCACGATCTCTATTTAAAGAGCATGGAGGGTTCTTGTCTAGTTGATCAATTATGAGAAGCTCATGTAACTTTCTTTCTTTTGCATAATAAATTGCTCCAAGTAGCTATTTGGCTGGGGCCGTGGACTGTTTCCCTCTCGAGGGTTTTAACCACGTGACAAACATCGTTGTATTGATCTATGATTCATTTTTGTTAAATTGTTGCTCTAGGTGTTCAGTCTTTTGGGAGTACCCTGTGTACCCGAACATGGTATTAGAACATTTATGAAGAGCTGCTTCCGGTTTTGATCAAGATCTGAAACTGGTGTTGCCGAAACCTTGAAAGGGTTTCTGGTTCTAGATTTTTTGTGCATTTGTGGGCTATGGGAGCTATTCCATTTTGTTCGGAGCACCGTTTCCATTGGAAAATAGTTTTCGTTTCATCGAAAACCATTTCCATTTGATCCAGAAACACCCATTTCGGCAAATCTAAAAGTATAATGTTATAGTGACGAATTTGTTTTATTTATTTTTAAATCTCTCATTGTTTATCAGTTTTATTATTAGATCTTTATTGTTTTACTCTCAGACATTTGCCTTCCCTGGTTGCGTATGGTATTTTCCGTGCACCTTTGCACGATTGCTGCGAATCAGAAACAAAAAGGGAAGATTTTTTTCTTGTATTCTTGGCTACGTATGCTCTTTATCGTGCACCTTGTGCGACCATGGCAAATCAGAAACAACAAAAAAAATTCAAAACGTATACTTTTCAGGTAAGTTAACCAAGATCTAATCCCATTGTGTGGAAAAGTTTTTTTGTTTTTTGTTTTTTCTGTTTTTTTGTGATTTGCAGGAAAAAAAATGAAAGTAGGAAGACTATGAGAGAAGAGTAAAAAAAAAAAGAAAACCCCTTGCTCGTTCCATTCTTTTACGTACTTTTTAAACTTAGCTCACTTGGTTCAAAGTTGCTTTATTCCTTGATAAGTCTTGAGTTCAAGTCTTATCTAGTTACTTTTTAATGCACGCAATTTCGATTTTCAAGTTACTTATTGTAAAAGTGCATCTCACTTAAATAAAATAAAATAAAAAGTGAGTCGTTTAAGTCTCTTAGTTTGTTGTTGCACTATTTAAAAGTAACATTATTGTAAAAGTGAACATCACTTATTTTACAAAAGTGATTCAATTAAAAAACAACTTTATTGTAAGTGTTTGTCAAAGGTTCATATTGGGAAGAAGGGGGTTCGTTTTTTTAGTTGGTCAAGTTAATATCTTCCACATCACTATTGGGGACATCTTCAACATTTTCTTTGATCAAGCATAACTTCATCATCTAGAATCAGTTTTCAGTGCCATTTTTTTTTAAACAACCTAATTTTTTGAGCTCTTTTCATCCAGATAGTTAATTTCTATTTGTTCAGCTGTTATTTTGTAGTATGGTCACACCTTCTGATATTCTACTTACAACTTCTAATTATTTCTCATGGAAATCTCATATGGAAGATGTTCTACGAAGTAGGGGACTTTTCAGAATTACCTCAGGGAAAGAAACATAACCCACTAATGATGATAGGAAAATAAAATGGTCAAATAGATGTGATGAAGCTCATGGATTAATTGGGATGTCAATCTCTACTGATTTGCGATTCCACATATCTGGAATTGATGAACCCGATAAAGCTTGGGAAAAGTTGGAATCTGTGTTTGGTAAACACAATGAAATTCGAGGTCATCAACTTGAGAATGAATTGATTTCTTTGAATCCAAGTGATTTTTCATGCATTCAAGACTATTTATCTAAGTATAAAACTCTTAGACTCTTATGTGAAGAATGCAAGATTAAGAAAGAAGACAAATAATGAAGTTTATCATATTATTTCCAAACTTTGACCTGCATATTCTGTTTTTGTATCTACATTCTACTCCATGAAAGAATCCTTGACTGCATCTAGCTATCAAGAGCCTAGCCTTAAATCCTTTTGTGATTCCTTAATTAGAGAGCAAGATAAGCTCATTCATCTTGGAATAATTAACAATGCAGATACATCGGGGAAAGCCTTATTGTCCCAACAGAAAGAATAGTCCAATCCTCCTACGAAACAAAGTTTTTGCAATAATAAGCCAAACAAAGGTCCCAAACCCTCTAAGTCAGCTCCTTCTTTAAAAAATGACAAAGGATCCAAGCCAAAAGGTAATAAGACTGAGCACCATTGCAATTTTTGTGGGAAATATAATCATGATGAATCTAGTTGTTTCAAGAAGATGGTAGCCTTGGAAGCAGCAATGAAGAAGCACCACATCAGCCTAGATTTGTCTTCAGAATCTACCTCTCATGGACATGCACTTTGTGCTTCAGGTTACTCTTATACTGCATCTTCTTCTTCTACTTCAAATGAATGGCTCATTGATTCTGGAGCATCTTATCATATTACTAAGGATCAAGCCATCTTTTCTACTATGCATGAATGTGACACCAAACAAATATTTGTTGGTGATGATAGATCTCTAAGTGTTGTAGGATCTGGAATAGTTCCAATAGAAAATGGTCATTTAAGTGATGTACTATGTGTTCCAAGAATTTCCTGCAATTTGATATTAGTCTATCAAATTACTCATTCGGGTGAAGGTAAAACTATGACATTTACACCTCACCAAGTTGTAATCAAGGATTTTAAAGATCCTCAAAATGTCCTTGCTACTGGAATTGTTGATGATATTACTATTTTTTACAAATTTAACAACCTTGGTTCATCACATTTTTCTTCAGTTTTTGTTGCTCATAGTGATAACTTGAGCAAACTTTGCCATGCACGATTTGGTCAATTAAATTATCGCTCATTGCAACAACTATGTAAAGACAATATGTTGACTGGTCTTTCGATGGTATCTTGCAAGGATGGTGTTTGTTCCAGTTGTGTACTTAGAAAACATCATCTGGACAGTTTTGACAAACGTGCCTCTTGGCATGCCTCGGTTCCCTTGGAGCTTTTGCATAGTGACTTGTGTGGTCCTCTTCCATTTGCTTCCTTTTCTGGTTTCAAATATTTCTTAAATTTCATTGATGACCACTCCAGATGCACTTGGGTTTACTTCCTAAAACTTAAGAGTGAAGTATTTAACATGTTCTTGGCCTACAAGGCCATTGTTGAAAAACAATCTGGTCATCAAATTATTAAGTTAAGATTTGATAATGGAGGATAATATGTTAACAAAAAGTTCACTACTTTCTGCATTGAAAAAGGAACCCAACAACAACACACTGTTCCATATACACCACAACAAAATGGTGTAATTGAACGGAAGAACCACACTTTAAAAGAAATGGCTAGTTGTATGATCCAATCTAAGGGACTAAGTCTTCAATATTGGGCTTAGGCCATAAATTGCACAAATTACATAGTTAATCACATACCAACTAAAGTTTTACAAGGTATAACACCGGAAGAAGCATGGAGTAAAATTAAACCAGTTGTAAGTCACTTCCGTGTGTTTGGTTGTGAAGCATGTGGTCACATTCCAAATGAAAAAAGGAAAGCATTGTAGCCTAAAAGTGAAAAGTGCATATTTGTTGGATATTCAGAAGATGTAAAAGGTTATAGACTTCTTCAACCACATGCTCATGATATAATCATTAGATAAGATGTTAAATTTGATGAAAATCTCTTGGCCTGTGAGCCTAACTTGGTGGGTGTTCCATCTTTGGCATGCAAGCCTGATTCAACAATTGTGCCTTCTTCTTCTTCTTCTTCCAACTTCCTTAACAAGTTTCCAACTCCAGTTTCTGATGATGATAGTGAGGATGAAAATCCACCTCTTCCTGCTCATGTTCCTCTAGTTGCACTAGCACCAATGCTTCCTCGATGGGTCCGTTCAACATGTGAAGCAACTGGTAATCTTGCCGGTGATCCTAGAGATCAATGTCAAACATGTTCTTAGTTTCAACGAGCCTCTTCTCTTTTGGCTCAAGTTTTCAAGAATTGTGATCTAGAAACTTTTGCAGAAGCTTTAGGAAATCCATATTGGGATGCAGCTATGAATGAAGAATATCGTTCCTTAATGGTGAATGATAATTGGGATCTCATTTCTCTTCCAAAAGGAAGAAAACTTGTCAGATGTAAATGGGTTTACAGAACTAACTATGCATCATATGGAAGTGTTGAAAGACTTAAGGCAAGGTTAGTTGCCAAAGGTTTTTCCCAATTTGAAGGGATTGACTACAATGAAACCATTGATCCCGTTGCAAAAATGAACTCCATCCGCCTTGTTCTTTCCCTTGCAGCCTTACATAACTAGGAAGTCCATCAAATGGATGTCAAGTCTGCCTTTTTACATGGTGATTTACAGGAGGAAATTTACATGAAACAACCTCCTGGATATGTTTAGGATAACTCTAGCCTTGTCTATCTCCTTAAGAAATCCTTGTATGGACTTAAGAAAAATCCTAGAGCTTGGTATGCCAAAATGGATAGCTTTCTCCTTGACACTAGTTTTTCTAGATGCCATTCTAACCCCAATGTCTATACCAAGAAAGTAGGAAACCATCTCATCATACTTGTTCTTTATGTTGATGATCTTATCCTTACTGGTAGTGACCCTAAACTTTTAACCCATGTGAAATCCAGTCTTAAGAAAATTTTTGAAATGTTAGATTTAGGACATTTGCAATATTTTCTTGGTCTCCAAGTCTTGCAAACCAAAGAAGGAATCTTTCTTTCCCAGTATGAGTATGCTTGTGACCTTCTTCATCACTTTCACATGGAAGAATGTAAACCAGCCCCTTCTCCCTTCCATTCTAGAGTCAAACTTTATACAACTTCTACTTCCCCTAAAGTAGATGCCACCTTGTATCATCATCTTGTTGGTAGTCTCTTATATTTGACTCATTCACGTCCTGACCTTTCCTTTGTTGTTGGTTGTGTTTCCAGTTATATGCAAACACCTCATGAAAGTCACTGGAAAGCAAAAAAACGTATACTTCGATATATTCGAGGTACAATTCAGTTTGGAATTCATTATAGTACAAGGGGGGAACCTTTGTTGGTTGGTTTCACTGATTCAGATTGGGCCGGTGATCCTAATGATCGAAAGTCTACTGCAGGTTATGTTTTCAGTCTAGGATCTGGACTTGTCACTTGGGCTTGTAAGAAACAACAAGCTCTTGCTCTTTCTTCAGCCAAAGCATAATATCGAGCCACAATTAATGCCAATCAGGTAGCTTTATGGCTTCGACAGATCCTTTCAGAGTTTGGATTTTAGCAGCAATAGCCTACTCCACTTTGGTGCAGAATTCAAAGTTCCATCAAGCTTGCCAAAGATCCAGTTCTACATCAAGGTAGCAAACATATTGATCTACACATGTACTTCATCATAAATCTTGTTCATGATCGTGTTCTTGAAATGCTTTGTTTCCCTACAAATGATCAAGTTGCAGACATCTTCACCAAGTCTCTTACAAAAGCGAAGTTTTCTAAACTTTGATCTATGTTAGGAGTTTAGGAATGTGTCCTTAAGGGGGGATAGGCACTAATGCCTCCTTCCTTCTCCTAATAGTGTCACTTTTGTAAATCCTTCAATCCTATCCCAAGTTGTTTTTAAGGGGGGATGTTAGGATATTTAGACACTTAGGAGTTAGTTAAGATCAACTTGTGTAATATATCCGTTAGGTAAATTGTGTTTCTTTAGTATGCATTAGTATGCATTTGTAAATATTCTAATCTGGCGGTCATGATATGTTCTAGACATAAAGTGATCTGACGGTTCAACTTCTATTAGATCATACCTACCATTGATCCATGGCTTAGCACTCGATTGGTCCATGATCTCTATTTAAAGAGCATGGAGGGTCCTTGGCTAGTTGATCAATTATGAGAAGCTAATGTAACTTTCTTTATTTTGCATAATAAATTTCTCCAAGTATCTATTTGGTTGGTGTCATGGACTGTTTCCCTCTTGAGGATTTTAACCACATGACAAACATCGGTGTATTGATCTGTGATTCATTTGTGTGAAGTGGTTGCTCTAGGTGTTCGATCTTTTGGGAGTACCCTATGTACCTGAACATTGGTGAGATAGGTGGGTGATTGGGCTTCCTTTCTTGGCATATGTGCTCTTCTCTCCCTTTCATAGTTGTGTTCTTTTGTTTGGCCACAAATGTGGTATTTTGTTTTTGCAGGCCCGTGTGCATGATTTTGGGAGTGTATGCACTAGAAATGTACACACGCCTTTGGATCGGTACCAATCCTAGGTACATCAGCACACCTCTTTAGGTGTGTGCATGTCCATTTATTTTTTCTCCAACAAAATCCCATTGCAACCATTTTGGAGATCATATTTGTGCAAGATCCCATATGCACCAACTTAATATAAATTCTCTTGGAAGCAACCGACTAACATTAAAGACTATGATTAATTTCTACCAAATAACTTGACTTCAAAACTACTATTCAATTGCTTAATTATGTTGAGAATAACCTAACAAACTGACTGGAAAAGTAGTATTTCTAAGGACTCTTACTGATCTAGTTGATATTTGATAGACATCAACTCATAATTAATGTCTCCAACACTCCCCATTAATTATGAGCAGGTGGGGATCATTACACCAAAATTTTACAAAATGTTACAGAAATGGAACTTAGTCTGTGCATGGCAGAATCAACTATGCAGAATTTGTCCAAAACATCTTCACCTCTAAACAAATCATTCATAGAATCAACTATGCAGAATTTGTCCAAAACATCTTCACCTCTAAACAAATCATTCATAGTTGTAGACCAATGTTCATAATTCTTACCTAAAAAAATTGGTGTATGTAGACTTGAAATTTGTTCACCAAAAGTGAAGGCCATTTTTTAATTTTTAATTTTCTTAAATTTACTTTTCCTTTTTTAATAGAGTTTCTACTTTTCTTAAACCCACTCTGATACCAAATCCAGGAAAAAATTCATAGTTAAAATTTGCTTAATGTATGAAATGTGCAGTAAATATTTAGGTTTTTCTTTTCTTTCCTAACTTTGACACACTTATTTCGGGAAACCCCACCTTTACTTCGACAAGAATTTTCTCTTCGACAAGTTTACTTTGGAAAGTCTTTATACATGACACAACATATTTTACTTCAATAAAACGCAACTTTCACTTTAACTTTGACACAACCTTTTAGTTTGAACAAGTTAACTTTGACTGACTTTTACTGAGCTTTTACTCCGGCATACTTTTACTTTGAAAAACCCCACTTCGAAAAAATTATAATATTAAAATATTATTTTGTTATATAAAGTATATCATTGACTATGAAAGGAACATTTCATTACCTGGTAAGTTGAGATAAACTACAACATGGATCCACTTCTACAAGTACAGACTTAACCTTAGCTTTATAATAAATTATTTCTTTGTTTATCAACTATGATGCGAAAAAGACTTTTCACCACTCTATAAGTTGGGATGAACTTCGACACATATTTACTACACCAAACCCACAATATCAAGTAAACAAAGTATTCAAAGGAGACTCGTGTCAAAGTTACTCTGTAGTTAAAACAAAACTTTTGCACTATGAATGACCAAAGATTCTTGATTCTTTTTACAAACGATAAATATTGAAATCATTCACACAAGTGATTTTGGAGATGGTGTGCAACATAAACTAAACTTGCAATCAACACATAAAAAATATAGGTTTATATATTACCATCACAAAATAGGGAAACTACGGGTGTCTTCAACCTTTACTTGGATTTTTCACTTTTACAGAGCTTGGGCTCTGAATACTTTCTAAAGACCACGAGCTTGAGCTATCAAACACTTCTGAGACATTTCTCTTCTTCTCGTCTATATTTTTCTCTATTATACTCTATTTTTCACACAGAATCTATCTACATATCCAACGACTTAATATGGCTTCTCTTAGAAGCTACCAACTAACATTAAAGACTATAATTAATTTCTACCTAAGAAATTGACTTCAGAACTACTATTCGATTGCTTAAATATGATGAGACATGAACTCCATACTCTGCAAGAGTGACTGACAAAATAATTTTTCTACAGACTCTCACTAAGCTGGTCGATATTTGATAGAGAACAACTCGTAATTGATTTCTCCAACCAAAAAGAAGGAAAACAAGTTTGTTTTTTATTTAAACTTTTTAAGTGATGAATAGATTAATGTTTTTAATTTAAACTCTTAAAGTAATGAATAAATTTATAATAAATTAAATTATTTTTCCAATAATTATAAATTGTACTCTTTTATGCCAGAGTCCTCTCGATCAATGATCAGTCCTCTCTCTTAGATTGAATAACGGAATTCTTGCTATAGTTTCTCCAAGAAAATTATGTAGAATTTTAATATTTTGTCTATTTTGATTGTAAGGATATTATGGTATTTTGGTAGTTTTCCTTGTTGTTTAAGTGCTAGCATAGGTTGAGGAGCCTTGGTTGTAGGTCCATATATGTTCTTCAATTAAGGGTTAGTTTAGAGCATTATCTATTTGGATCAATCAATGGAAGATATTATGTTCACAAACAAGGATGAATGATTTGAGTGAAAGCGCACTAAGGTGGCCGACCTTCAATATATTTTCCATAATGTGTGCAAACTAAAGTAAATGGAGGATAAAAATGGAAAGAATAGACAAGGAGGACCTTACTTTTCTCATAAAATGAGGCATATTTGTATAGTTTATGTGACCGTTACTAGACAAATCATATAGAAACTCGGCTTCTAAATCCTTTTTTTTCACATTTCTAATGAATGAAGATTTTGTATAAATCTCTTGGCTTACGTTGTTTTGTCGTAATAGATTCTTTGAACTAGCAAATAATAATGAGAAAATGGTCAATCTCTAAAACATATATTAATTTTGGTAATTTGAGAACAATTTAGACTAGACTTTATTACATGGTATTTTTGCATTTTAACATTTCGACATCATTATTATTCTATTAAATTTAAGAAATTTTGGTTGTGCTAGTACTAGTAGTTATTAGTATTTGAAGATGAGTCTAATATGCACATTCCTAAAATACCTATTTAAGAAGTGAAAATTTTCTATTATATTTCCCAATCTATTGATAAAGTTGTTTGGTGCTTGGGTGTTGTTTTAAGATTGTGATTTTTTTAAATTAATTTTTTCTAATTTTTTAAGAATGTGGTCACTAAGGTTACCATAACTATGAATTTAAAATGAGAACTCTATCTTTCAAAACTTATAAAACCAAAAACCGACCTTCAAAAAAATTAAACAAATTAGGAAAAACTATTTTAAAATTCCTCATTCTTTTGTATTTCAAAACATTAAAGAAATGGATAACTAATATCTAACATCCCAAAATCTAAAGTGGGTGTATTCATTTTTAAGAGTCTTCCCATGGGTTTGTCATGACTTTGGAACATATATAAGAACATTGTAGCTAATCCATAACATTTTTCCCAACTAGTTAAAGAAAACATAAAATAAAGCAACCAATAATTTTTTTAAAAGTAAAAAATATATATATTAATATACAAAAAAGAGAGTACATGCATATGTATTCATGATATTTATAAGCTCTACAGATCTTCTAGAAACTTTCTACTAGCTAGTCGAGCATAGTTACACATCCCAAATTCATCAAAGTATGTCTCCCAAACTGAAAATGTTTGAAAACTATTGAGAAGACTTATGCATGAATACATGTTCTTGATTTGAATTTGATAAAAAAAAGCCTCATAGAGCTATGGGAATTGGACATTAAAAATGACTCACTTCATTAACCTCAAAAACTTAAAAACTACACGAGAGATGAAAATGAAAAAACTTATTAGAAGTTACTTGATGTTGCATCCAACTTCAACGACCTCTGATTTCCCTTCCACTATAGGGAACTTCCAAGATTCTAAGCTTGAAGAGTCTTTCAAGACTTGTTTAGTTGGGAGAGGCTTCATGTCACACCCCCAGTTTTGACCCCGTTTGCATGATGTATAAAATGTAATTAATCATGGTGAGGAGCTCAAGGAAAAAGCCCCACCATCGATTTGGTCATGTATGTTCGGCAATAGGGGTAGTTGCCGATGGTATGTCGTGCTATCCGACACATTATAATGTGGCATCATGTAAATACGCAAATCAAAAATAAAAATAAAACCACAACCAGCTACGGCAGTGCAACGTTGAATGAAAAGGGCATGATTCCAAAGGATAAGGGGTGGGGGATGTCAAACCTTGGTTTATGGGGGGAAAAACCCATGTGTTGCCACCTTGTTTTGTTTTGCCATCTTCCCTTGTCAACCTCTTTATTGTTTTGGGGAGTAGTTGAGGAGTTATGGTTGCTGGTGGTTGGGGGCAGTTATTGTCCTTGGGAGTGGGGTGGCAGGGCTGCCAATCCCTTTCCCACACACCCACTCCACCCACGACTGCATTCACTCTTCTCTCCCACGTTTTCAATCTTCACGACTATGATCGGTTGCTCTCACACCGGGTCTTGAACCTTCACGACGGTGGCCTGTTGGTCCTCCTGATTCTTCCATTCGGGTCTATTCATCTCCCTCACGCAGAGGTTAGTGTTGTTCACCCTCACGTGGGGAGAAGGATTGGTTCTTCCTCACGCAGAGGTCGGTGCTGTCATCCTCACGCACAGGCAGTTGTTCTGCTAGAACTCACGCAGCCAGGAGAGGAGCTGCTTATCGGTGGTCATCCACGTTTTCCACAGAGTGGAATCAGGTATGTTTTCCTCTATGTTTTGCTTTTGGGTGCAAGTTCCCTCACGCACAGACTGTTTGGGTCATTTTCCCATGTTGTGAGCCGTGCTCACTACTTGTGTTTTGGGGTTGTTGTCTTCCCCACGTTTTGTTGGTTGTGGTGGTTAATTTCGTTTTGGGCCACTGTTGATTCCAATCTGTTGGCTGAGTTTCCCTATTCCGGGACTGTGGATTACCGCTATCATTCATTGTGTGTTTGTGACTACTAGACTACCCTGGTTTTGGGTTGCAGTTGAGTTGTTTTGGCCACGGTAGGGCCAAGAACAACTCTGTGTTGCCTTGTGGGCTTGAGTTGTGCTCATCGTTAGTTTGGGGTTATCCCTGGTCGTCTTTTCTTCTTCACCAGGGCTATGAAGGGTTGTTATGCTGCGGGTGTGGAGTGGTTGGTCTTCGGACTGTGCTGGCTTGGCCGATTGAGGAAGGCCTGGTAAACCCAACAGTGTTGGCTTGGTTGATTGTGTCCCTCGGCTATGTGGAAGCCTGCATTGACCCTTATCCTTGGAGGAATCATGCCCAGCTCGGGGGTGGCAGTGTGCTGAGAGATTGATGAGCACGCTGGCCTATGGTTGGGTGGAACGTTGTAGTGATGTAGCTAGTTGCGGGATTCTTCATCAAAAGATAAGTACTGTTGTTATTTCATCTCTGCAATTAATCTACTGTTTCATGAATCATGATGAACATGTGAATGCCGTTTTATGTATATGTTTGCTTCCGTTGTATGAATAAAGATTTATGCATTGAGTAACTGTGCATGTATGATGATGGATTCTTCATCTTAGCCTGCATCTGGTTACCTAGTATGCATTATGATTAAGCTTTGTAACTCAACATTTATCCTTGTTGATGTTTCATGGGGCTGTTTGCCCATATGCATGGTGTTGGTCGCGTCCTCTTCGCCGGTCTGAGGGGTGGGGATGTGACACTTCATCTTCCTAAAAGAGTCAAGATTGACCTGTCCACTGCGCTCCACTTTTCTCCATTTGTGGCAGCTTGAGGGAGCAATGTTTGTCCTGTCCAGGGTTGTGGCAATATCTACAACAGTAAGTCCTTCTAGATACACTATTGGTTTGGATATTAGAGATGGGATTGGGGAAGGAGAAGCATGAACAAAAGGTGTATGGGAAGTGTAAGGATGAGGGATATTTCCTTGCTCTAATCGTGATCTTGTATAAGTATCTTGGTTAACATATTCTTCACATACCAATATTTTCTATGAAGGACCCAAGTTCGTCGATGAACCAACTATTGAATAGCCATTTCTTCTTTCTAGTCATCTAGGAGGTTTTGTAAAGGACCCAGAACTGATCTATCAAAACCAATGTCTAAGGTGTCTTTGTTACCGTTGTGTCCATCGCTACTACATCCTCTACTAGTTGTCCAAGGGGTGGCATGCAGACTTCTTGACATTTTTGTAGCTTAAAAGCAATGATTGAGCATGTAATTATGGAAATTATGGATCTAAATTAGAATAGGAGAGATCCCAAAACCACATATAGAAGAGAGAGGGAAACTAACAACATCTTTAAACCGCACCACCTTCACAGAGAAATGGCTAATTTTGCACCAACGAGAAACTCTAACAACATAACTCCTGTAGAGATTCTGAATATGAAAACTTTCCGCTTTGAAGTATGTATAAATTTTTTTTGATGAAAATAAATCATATGCGGAGAAACAACATGAGAAAAGTACATGCATCCTAGGTAAACAACTCATCAATAGATAGGTTCAATGAAGCCCTTGGATTCGTAATCTCTGGGGTAGTAATTTGAATAGATTTTGAAATCATCGACTACCATCTGGAGGGAGGACTGTGAGTAATGAGGTATGCTTGACACATTCCCTATTCACCAACCTTACACTCGAATCTGGGACCTAGCCATCGATTTTGGCCAGTTGAAAGAAATCATTTTTAATAGTGCTTGTAGGTAGTTCAAAAGGATGAAACTCTTGCAAACTGTACGGAATTTGGACAAATTCATTCACAAGGTGATCTGCTACTATATTTGCTTTCCTTTTGAGGTGTTGGAAGATTACTGAACCTAGGAAATGATTATAAGCTACGAGTTCAAAGAGACCCATGCTAATTTTCCAAATTTGTGAGAGTTTGTTAACATAAACACCACATTGGATCTCTTTAACCAGGTAAATGATAAAATGGGAATCTCCCTCGAACTCTAGTGGGAATAGAGACCAACATTCAATTGTTTGAAGAACGTCAATGAGAGTGGAAAGTTATGACATATTTTTACTATTCTGACCAATGTTTCGATAGTATAGGTGAATTATTTTACCCATGTTATTTCTGAAGAACCCTCGTATCTCATCCAACCCAAGATTTCCTTTTGCTAAACACCATCAAAGTTTAACTTGTGGAAGCCTAATGGGGGAGGGGACCAAATTGACGGACTGATAGGTGCAATAGACCTAGGAGTGGGATTAATTTGTTGTTGACGATGAGTAATATTCTAGTTTTGCATGACTGCACATCCATCTAATAGGTTTCAACTCTTTTCCCTCCCATGCTGAGAGGAAGAGGGTATCGAAAATGTGAGACTTGTAATTGAGCTAAATAATTTTCTCTATTCAAAATTTTCCTTCAAAGATTATTTGATTGCATTCTTTCCATATTTCCCTACTATTAAACCTGGAATTAAAGTCCACATATGATTGAGAAGTTTCATTTGCAAGGGCTTGTCACTCCAAATTTTAAAAGTCTGAGTTATATTGTCCATTATCCTATTATTCCTTTTGCACATAAGCTAAATGTTAATCTAGAGGATATCAAAAAATGGGCATGATTCCAATATATGATGCATTGTCTCTTAATATGGATGGGTCATGAATTCCATGCCTGATTAGGTTATCCCATGTGAGAAAGCACTTGTGACTAACAAGACAAAGAAATGTGGTTACCTTGGGACACGTTTTCATGTCTCAAATTTTCTCCCATACTGGATTTTCAGGGTCCGTTTCCTACTAAGTGTGCAACTGATAAGATTCTTTGACTATGAAAATCCATTTTTCATTTGTATCCCCATCTTACAGTGTCGGGTTCTTGGTGATATCATACTTTTTGGTTTTGTAGTTTTTGCCAATTTTTTTCATTATTTCATGCTTAATGGGAAAATCCCAGTCTCTAGGATTCCTTCATGACCTATAACCATGATGAATAGTGTATGTCCAAAAATATTTGACATGATACTTCCCAAAGTCTAGAATAGTGGTTTGGATTTGAGGCTACTGAGCATGCCTAAACTAGGTAATTGCTACCAGGAATCAGTCAAGAAATGGGCATGGGCTCCATTTTGAATTTCCCACAAGCTATGTTGCTGAACCAGGTGTCATTGTTGGCTTATCGCATTCCATATGAGGGAGCCTTTAGTCGGAATACTGTACCTAATCATTTCTCGTGGGTCCAAATTGGGAGCATATTTCTTATGCCGAAGTTGAGCCCAGAGATTGGTGCTTTTGTGCTTCCTAGTTCCACCAAGTTTTGGCACTTAGTATTTCATTGAATTTGACCAAGACCCTTAATCCAAGACCTCCCTCATGCTTGTTCTTGCAAATTGTGTCCCATTTAATTAGAGACCACTTGGAATGATTTTTTTCCCCTCCCAAGAGAAAAGTGTGTTGTAGGTTTCTATTAACTTTTAGAACCCATTTGGGGGTGGCAAGGACTGAAAAAATATAGAGGGGCATGGATTGAAGGATTTTCTTGAAAAGGACTAGTCTTCTAGCCATATTAAGGGATCTAAATGTCCAAGAAGATATTTTTACTTCAATGTTATTGAGGAGATCTCGCTAGGAGGAGTGTTTTATAGACAAGCTAGTAAGGTGGGATTGAAGGTATATAGAGGGGTGGGTGTCTATTTAGAAGACAAGAATGGGCGCTATGTTTATTTGGGTTATTGTGGGAGTGTTGAAGAAGTAGATGCAGGATTTTTTGAGGTTGATTGTAGTTGTCGAGCCTTCATAAAAGGAATTTCAGCACGCAGTGTAAATCCCAATCTTCTTGGACAGAAGGATGACCCACAAGGATGTTACCATCCATAAATTTCTTATATGTGAACGGTTCATCTCCATGAGGTTGAAGGCCTTTCAGAAAACCTTTAGAGAAATTCACTTTTAGCATGCGTCCTATCCCCTCTTCCATAAGGATGAATAGGAAAGGAGAAAGTGGATCTTCCTCATGATGGTGAGAAGGTAAACAATGGTGTGGCATTGACTAAGATAGAAAATAAAGGAGTAGAGATAAGGAAAAGAATATAATTGGTTCAAGCAGAATCAAATCCAAATGCAAGGGGATTTTCTTGATGTACTCCTAGCTCAGTTTGTCGATTACTTTGGAGAGAGAAATATTGAGAAGAAATTCAGTTTTCTTGGTGGTTTTTCAGGGAATGGATGATTTCATGGGACAATATAATTCCATTGTGGATCTTCCTTCCTTCCACATACCATGTATTATCCATGGAAATCAATAGAGGGAGAATAGGATTGAGACTGTTAGCAATGAATTTTGAGATGATTTTATAAATAACATTGCAAAGGGAAATGGGTCTATACTTCATTAAAGTGGTTGTGTTGTCTTCTTTGGGAATAAGAGAGAGGAAAGTTTCTTTGAGTGGAGAAAAAAAAACACTATTTCCCGTGTGATCCCTTCGCAATCTCCTAGACTTCAATTTTTCAGTAGTCCCTAGCAGTGATGAAAGAAATATATTGTGAATCCATCTAGCCTTGGGGATTTTCCCTCAGTCGTTTGATGAACCACATCTTCAAGTTCTAGCGTAGTGATGGGATGTATCAAGTTGGCTTTTTTCTCCATCATGATAATAGAAGGAATGTGGTTTACCACCTTCTCAATGGAACTGGATCTGTTGGGGGTGACTTCATTGAGTATATCTTTGCAAAAAGTGGATAGTTCTTGCTCAATTCCTTTGTGTCCTCCCCCTTTTTTAGAGATCCTATTCTCTTATGCATTGTATGATGTATTGTAGAGCGGTGAAAGAATTTTGTGTTATGTTCCCCTTCCTTCAACCAATTAACTCTAGATTTTTGTTTTCATAGGATTTACTATTTCCCACAACATTCTTGTATTTGATTCTATATTTCCATCTCTTTTCTGTCTCGTTCCTCTATGCTTCCTTCTGTGATTATTTTCTATTTTAGAGATTCCACTTTTAGTTCGAGAGCTAATTTGGCATTGAAAATGTTGTTGAATGTGTTCTTGTTCCAGTTCTTTAATTTTTTTTCCAGAAGTTTGAGTTTTTGATGAATGGTGTACATATTTAAGGACCCTGCAATATGGAATTAGATTCAGCAAACTTTGATAGTTTCCAAGAATTTAGGGTGTGTGAGCTAGAATTTCTTGAACTAAAAGGGTCTATGAAGATGGGTGTTGTCATAGTACCAAATAAGCCTTAATGGTTCAATGATTAGATGCAATGGCAGAGATGATAGTGGAGAAAATATTGGATCATGACTCCAACATATCCTATGTAACTCAGAATCTATCAAAATGAGATGATAGTTGATTGACAACTCCCCATCTATTATTCCATGTGAAAATTCCATTTGTAGTTTCAACATACACTAGGTTGAAATCTTCACTAAAATTTTTCAAGTCAATGTCTTCTTGTCTTAATATTCTATGACCTTATTTCTTATCCTTAAGGGAGGTGATCATGTTGAGCTCCCCAGCTAAGATGAACTGTTTTCTGGGAAAAGTTCTTCGATGCCATCTTATATATCCCAAAAGATAGGATTTTTGTTATGCCAATTGAGATCCATAAACGTTTGAGATATTCCCATTGAGCTTTGCTCTTGAAAGATGAAAAGTGGTCGATATTGAATTTTTAGTGACCAAAACATTGTTAACATTTACCTCTTAGGGGTTCCAGATGATCTCCAGGCCGCATGAGGCCCCATTTTCATCTACTGCTACCGAGTTTGATCCCCTCTAGATCTTTGTCATGATGGAATCAAGAGTATTACTATTACACTTGGTTTCTTGAAAAACAAGCATTCATGGCTTGTTCTAATGAATATTTATGCATTGCATTCTATGTGTTTTGGATCCATTGATGCCTCCATTGATGCCTCTCACATTCTAGGAGATATCGTTCATTGAGAATTGGGTATGTTGGAAGAGAAAAATTATGTGAGCTCGACGTATTGCCCTAATTCTACAAGATTCATTCCCAAGTATTTAAGATGTTGAAGATTTGTCTTTATGACTTTTCTTTTGGTATATGTAGCCACTTTCTTTTGATCCTTTTGAGGGATGTTCTGAATACCCAATTTTGATTTGGATTTAGCCTCGGATAGGGTGTCTTTCAATAGTTTAATTTTTTTTTGTTGATATAGCATGAAAGGATTTGTGGTGGAAGGAATCCTCTAGGCATAGGAGATATAGTTATCCTATATCTAGATCATTCAAATCCACGTCCATGACCACATCAAAATCTGGGATATTAGAATTCTTCATAGCGAAGGTCTTATCCATGGGGTGTGGCTCAGGAAGTAATGGATTTTGAACATTGCTAGGGTTTTTGTTCTTCTTTTTGGATGTTAGCTAACCGTCTTCAATCTTTGTTTTTGGATTCTCCTGTTTATATGATAGAATGTCGAAGATATTTCTAGTGAGAGTTATAATAGATTTGTTGATCATGGAGTTCTAGTAATTCTAACATCTTATGGTGGGAATTTCGGTGAATCCCTCCTCATATGTATCTAGCGTCTTCATGTTTTCTTGATCTTACTTTACTTGTGGGAAATCTTTATATATATGTCCATGTTCATGGAACTTCCTACATTTGAAAGGAATGTGCTCATAATCAACTAGCTAGATCCATTCCAAATCCTCATGCACTAAATGTTGAAATGTCATAACTTCAAAGGATATTCTAAATGTATTTTACTGATGTACCCCAAGGGAGATGTTATTATTCCTCCATTGGGATGTTAATATTGTAATTGGTCATCATATAGTCATGAGGTAAATCATCCATTATAAGTCGGGTCATTAGTACCCCAGTGAATATAATATAATACCATTTTGGGTCTTCCTAGGTGAAGTTGGCCTAGATAGTTTAGTGGGGCCGACTTGTTAGGGTAAAATTCAAGTTGACATAAAGTGTATAAATAGAGGAGTTGTGTTTTTCATTAGAACACAAGACTCACTCACTTGAGTAGTGCATAGGAGAGAGAGAGAGAGAGAGAGAGAGAGAGAGAGAGAGACCAACAAGGAGGATAATACCTAATTTGGGGTTTTATATTATACACCTTATATAGAGGAAGTTTTGATGGGTTTTCTTCCCCTTGAGGGTTTCCCAGGATAAATATTGTGTCTATCTTATGATTGTGTTTCTTTCAGTGATTCTGCATATGCTACTGTTGTGAATTTGGATTAAACACTAATGATATCTATCCTATAATATGAAATATTAACATGGTATCAAAGTTATCCTGAATAAGACAACTTTCAGAAGGTGAAACTCTCTCTCCTCTCCCTCTGGAAGAAATTAGGGTGTCTACAAAGTTTGGAATTTGGAAGATCTACTTGCATAGAAAGTTGTTCCTCCCTAGAGAGAATCTATTGAGCCTAGGATCAAATTTTTTGGGTGGTTGAATATCTAGGAAAGGAAAACCCTATTTTGGGCTTGAACCATAAAACTACAGAAAACCATAACCAAAAATTGTGTAGAAGATGCAACCTCGCATGCAAGTATTGAAGAATGAATATTTGGGATCTCCAGAATTCAGTTGGACCAACGAAATCGCCTCAATCAAGCGCATATCCTGGTAAGGTCAGCTTTTCATTTATAAAAATTTCATTTTTAGTCACCTCCTAGATAGGATGGCCCTAAGCACTAAGCTTGAGGAGAAGTTGGAAGGCACAGAAAACTTCCTAGCATGGAAGTAGATGATTGGTATCATTCTAAAAGAGAACGGCCTTAAGAAGTACATCAACGATGAAGTTGAAAAAACAAAACAAGATGAAGCTAAGGAGAAGCATGAACAAGACCTAATCAAGGCAATGAGGATCATTGTTGATTCTATCAAATATCACTTGATCCCTCAAGTGTCATCTAAGAATATACCAAAGCAAATGTATGATGCAATTTCCAGAATGTATGAGGGAAGGAACATCAACAGAAAGATGAATTTGAGGTCTCAACTAAATGGCACCAAGATAAGTAGCGAAGAATCAATTCAAGATTGCTTCACAAGGGTCTCCTAGTTCAGGGAACAACTAAGTGTTATTGGGGACATCGCTGATGAGGATGAACTAGTTATGACTGCTCTCAATGGTCACACTAGACCTTGGGAGTCATTCATACAGATTCTATGTGCCATAAAAGAAAGTATGAAGTTTGACATAGTATGGGAAGATTGCATTCAAGAATAATCTAGAGTAGATAATAGAGAATATCTACTGAAAGAATATGATCAGGCTCTAGCCATCCATATTAAAGGAATAAAATAATCAAACTTCAAGAAAGGTAGTCATAAACCTTCAAAGAAGAAGTTTCAAAAGAAAAGAGTAAATCAGAAGAAAGATTACTCAAAGTCTGAATGCTACAATTCTCATCAGATAGGACACCTTTCCAAAGAGTGTCCATCACCAAAGAATAACAACAACAAAATACACCATTCCCATCTAGCTAATGATGAGGATGAAGAAGAAGAAGGACCTCGAAAGAGACTAACAAAAGAAGAAGATATAGAAGAATATGCACTATTCTCTGCACTCTCTGGGTCTATAACACCTTGAGAAGATACATGGCTTATTGATAGTGGTTCTTCAAAGCACAAGAGAGGGAATAAGAAAAATCTTCCAAGACTTGAAGAAAATAGCTCTCCTCAGAAAGTATCCGTAATACCCCATTTTGACCCTTAAGATATATTAGCTTTTAATATAAATATTGTATACATGTGATGTATGTTTTCCTAGCGTGGAGCTCAAGGCCAAGGCCCCGCTAGTGGATGTTCAAATTTTTTTAGTTAAAAGGAAAGTATTATATATTATGTTACCCATGTGTTATGAAGCCATGGAACATTGTAAAAAAATGATGTAAATAAACATCATGCAATAAAATACCAAAACTGGCTATGGAAGCAACTAATGAGAAGGGGTCATGTGTATCCACTAGGGAGTGGTGAGGGGGTGTGGGATTGAACCATAGATTTTCGGCAAGGTATGGGCTCGGTTCGTCCTTCCCATTTCATTGTGGAAGATGTCTATTTCAGTTTCCATCCATTACACATGCCCAACAGTGAGAAGAAAACCCAAAATCGCAACTTTGCAAGAACCCAAGTTTTCAAGAGCCAAAAACGCCCAGAATTGGTATTTAACAGTGAAATCCAATGGGGGATGGATAGATATGAACCTTGGGGTGAATTTGAGAGTATTAGATATCCCAAAATCCATTGGAAAACCCATCTTTTATAGCCTGGAAATCGAGTGACGGGATAGAGTTATTTGATGGCAGAATTGCGAGAAATCCAAGTGTGAATGTTGGAACAGAGGATTGGATTGATTGAATTTAGCTTGAGATGTCTATAGCTCTGTGATTGAGCTCAATGTATTAGAATCCTCCTCCTTTGTTATTGCATGCTTGATAAACCCAAATGTGTGTGGGATTAGCATGACTTTTTGAGTGAAACCATGGCTGTGAGTGAGCCTATTTAGTTCCTCCTTAGTGGATATACATCCTAGCTCAGGGTGATCTATCAGTTGAAAGAATATAGGTTGGAAAGAGATCTATGGTTGGGTGGAATGTTTCTCTCACATATCCAGTTGTTGGACAATTTCATTTTAAAGATAAATATTCTTTGTGGTTTAAATTGTGATCATTTTGTGTTCTGTTCTGCATGTTTAATTACTCATGTTAATTGAATGATATGATTATCTTAAGCTAGTTGACATGAATCCTGTGCATAGCATGAGAATGGGATTGATTATTGTATGGTTGTCTCATTATTCTTCCTAGAAGGAAATAGGTTGATGTACTCCATTCTGCGTGTGTGTTATTATGTTTATTCTGATGTGTGTATTAAGAATGATCTGCACGCATAAGCTTTTATTTATTCATAACTTTCTTAATAATGGATGGGTCTGAGATTGACAAATAAGCATGGGATTTTGGGTCATGTTTCCTCCCTTGCATCAGATTAATGGGAGGGGACGTGACAGTGTGGTATCACAGCACTAGTTGCAGCATTGAGCCTCAATGGTCCATGAAGAACCAACCTATGCGATCAGCAAGAAGAAGAGGCAGAAAAAAAAATATTTTTTGAAATTCTTCTCTAAGTATTTTTCCTTGGTGGCTGAGAAAGCGAAATGCAAGCCGCTATAGCGGCTGGGGTGGCTAAAGGAGAGCATTAATAGCAGGCAAGTTTTCAAGAATGAGCCATTGTAGCGGTTGGGTCACCAAGAGAGAGCCAATACCTCGGTTTTGTTTCCCTGTTCATCACCGACGCAGCGGACGAAAAAACCAAATCTCACTGACGGAGATAAAAAATTGGAAATTTTCTAAGTGATTGTGCAGCAGATGGATGTTGAGAACCGAGCCACCACAGTGGGCGGAAGTCAGGATTAAGGAGAAAGATGGGCTTCGATCCGTAATGATGGGTGGAAGTCAGGACTCGAGTCGCAACGATGGGTGGATGTCGATATTTTTTTCCGTCTAATTGTTGATGCGGCGACCGAAAGTTGGAAAAGGTTTTGATGTAGCGGTGGATAGAAGAAGATGAAAGAGCCGCTATCATTAGAGGAAATTTCAACTCAAAATGGGCCTCCTAAAATGAACTAATAAAATAATAGTTAAAATAATAAAATAATATTTATTAATTTTTGAGGAAGAAAAGAAAAAAAACTACTTTTTTGCTTGTATTTTTGACATATCTCCCTGTGTTTTTACTCAAATTTCGATCAAGAGAGCTTGTTGGATGCGGAATTACCCACTCAGCATACTTTTGAAGGACCCCGCTACCCCAAAAACAAGAAATACCTGAAAAAATGGAATGATGACATCATCATTCCATTTTTCAGGTATTTCTTGTTTTTGGGGTAGCGGGGTCCGTCAAAAGTATGCCAAGTGGGTACTCGTTGGATGCGGAATTTAATTCCACATCCAATGAGCTCTCCTGATCGAAATTTGAGTAAAAACACAAGGAGATATGTCAAAAATACAAACAAAAAAATAGTTTTTTTTATCATACCTATCCCCAAATTTATATTAAAAAAGTGTTTAAGACCTATACGGTATTTCAAATTTAAAGAAATTTTATTGGCTAACACATGATGACATGGAATTTGAATAAAAGTTAAAAGGCCCATTTTGAGTTGAAATTTCCTCTAATGAGCAGCTAAAAATCAGAAAAGTATCTGCAACAACAATGGCAGGAAAAGGAAAAGTGAGCCGCTACACGGCCGAAGAAACTTGAAGATCGAGCCAATGTGCGGCAACAGAAAGTTGAAGAACGAGCCGCAACAACAAAAAGAAAAGGAAAATGGAGCCGATGTGCGGCAGAAGAAATTTGAAGTTTTGAGCCGCAATGGCGGCAAGAAAGAGAAGATCGGGGCCACATTTGTGGGTCAGAGTTGGGGTAAGAGCCGCCACGGTGGAAGGAAGTAGAGGAAAGAGCTGCTACGGTGGATGGAAGATGGGGAAGGAGCCACTACGGTGGATGAAACTTGAAAATTATTCCAATGCAACGGCAGAAGGAAAAAGAAGATGGAGTTGATGAAGCAGTAGAGGGAAAAAGAAGATGAAGCCAATGAAGTGGTGGATGAGAAAATAAGAAGGAGCCTCTACGGTTGATGGAAGATGAATATCGAGTTGCTGTAGTGGGTCAAAGTCTAAAATTTTTCCAATGCAGCGGGTGAAAATTTTGAAACTTTTGCTGAAACAGAGGAATTCAGCAGGGTTTTTCAGTGAGATCTATAGGGCTAGGAAGAAGAAAAATGGCAGCTTGTTTATGCACCACAAGGGGGTGATCCCCCTTGACCCTCGTGGTCCTCTTGAGATAGTCGTTCTTTATGAATGAAAATTCTGTGTTTTGACAAAGTTGTCAATCTGATATTTTTCCAGATGAAGGTAAGTAATTATCAATTCATGTGAATGATTATGCAGCTAACAATTTTGTTTATCAACACATTTTGCAGAATCATAGTCACCTTCAAAGGCAACATTCCAAAATACAGCTATGTAAAAGTGCAGAAATTTGGTGAAAATTTCATTTTAGAAGTAGTGTAATTTTCACACTCGAATTCAGAATGGAGCATGTGGATAAGCATTGGAAAGCTTATACAGCAGAAAAAAGTAGAGAATCACCATAGTTTGAATGAGAGACCATGAAATCGAACTAGCTATTATGTGGAAGAGGAAATTTCATTCAAAGATAAGGGATTGGAAAGGGAAAATTCCTTAACCCCTATCTTGCTAACGATATTTATATTTTATAAGCTTTGTGTACATAAAATTATGGCATGGGAATGCTAAAAATGTAGAGATTGGATGGATGGCATGAATATGTACTAGTTGGCATATTCATAAACAATGCACAGTGCATGAGAATATATTTTGCATGCATATGATATTACACATTGGTAAAAGTAGTGGGATTTTACATATGCAATGAATCACTAATGGTAAATATTGTGGTTGATAATAAGTATTGGTGATGGTATTGGTGGTAAGACCAATGGCAACAGGAGCATGGTTGAAGATGTGATGATGTTGTTTCCCGTGACCAGCAACCTTGTGAAGAAAGGATAAGGAAACAAATCCATGATCAAGATGTTGGTGGGAGTATTCTGCAATCTATTGTAAGAGACCAACTAAAGTGGCAACATCAAGGGTGTAAATGGGAGCCATGCAGGTAATGGTTTAATTATGATGATTGCATAAGTGTTGAAAGGGGATTGGATAAGAATCTATTGAACCATATTTAGTAATCATAGAAGGGTATGCATTTAGGATTGAAATGCATTCATGTGAATGAAATTCATATAAAAATATATCATGCCCTGTGTATTCTTGTTACGAGCTTAACAAGTGAGGACTAGTGGTCTTGATTATAGTAATGCATCCTATATGAAGTAGTCATGGTTAGGCCATAATATGTTTGAATGCATAGCATTCATGAATCAATACAAGGTAGCATTGATTGGATATGCATTAAGAGATTTTATAAATCTTGTAGTTATGCATTGAGTGAATGCATATGAAAAGTTTGAGTAAATGTTGTACATGTGCATGCATAAGTGTGGGTGCACATGTTGTGAAGCATTACGTGAGCATTGCATGAATGCATAGGGATGGCGCATGTGTTAGTTCAAACTAAATAATGAATGAAATGATGAATTGATGATAATCGTAGGATCATTTCATGGGCTCTTATGATTGCAGAATAGTAAGTGCATGAAGAGGGTAGTCATGATCGATGGGATTTCAAAATGATCTGTGGAAGGGAAAAGTTGTATAAATAATATGACTGTGAAATAATGAGTATCTAAAAGTTTCATTTAAATTGCATAAATGATGTGGCTGTACCTTGCAATTTTAGTATGATAATGATTCACATGAAGTAAATGAGTTTGGTGATATTGATATGTTAACAGTTGGAAGTGTTTGAATTCTGGAGTGTTATAATTCTGAAAATGCTTCAGTGATTGTAGCAGCAATGAAATATTATATGCATAGAGACCTACAAAGTGTTTGGCTAATCGAAGTTCAGATTGTAGGTAGATTGTTTTGGGAATGGAAATGTTGGTAAGTCCATGACGAAGGCTGGAATATACCATGTGAAAGAACCAAAACTCATGAGAAGAGTCTCATGGTTGTAAATATAGTTTACGTACAGCATGGATTGTCAATCTGGACTTGTAGATTTCAAATTTGAGAATTTGTTGATAATTACTAATCACCGTTGGCTTGCATAGAATTGTGTTAGAAGGACATATTGTAAGTGGATGTTCATGTTATGCTATTAAGCATAAAATTATAATGGGTAGAGTGGTGCCACTTACAATAGACAAACAATATGAGAATATCCTCTTTGCTAAGCAAATCATTTTTTGTAGTAGACAGAGTTGCAAATTCTTATCGAATTTAATTGTTAGTGCCATTGATTGGTTATGGAACAATCAGCTTTGAATTGTATTATTAAATGATGTTGACTGTTTGGATACTTGATAGGTGTGCCAGGAATACAAATTCCAGGAAGACCATGTGTGATGTCCTGCAGGAGCCAAACTTCATGGGAAGGATCCCATATATTGGAAATGGGTTTCGGGTGAAACTCCATTGGATATTTTGGTAATGTCCAGTATGCACTACATGATTGGTAAACAATATGAATTAGATGGTAAAGATTATGTTAGTAATACATATGTGGGATATGGAGTGTAAAAGGGAGTTGGGATGTAAAACTAAGGGCTTTCAACTCAGAGAAGGGAGCCCCCATTCCTCATTAATGATGAAAGACTACATCTGCAAATGGATAAGTGTTATGTGACCCTAGATAAGAATATGCATGCCTAATTGTTAGAGTCAATATGCAACACATGTTTTGATTTTATTTCCATTATGGAAGACTTCTTGAGTATGAGTAGGGCCTGGATGGCTCACATCAGAAAGGGGTGCACACTTCCCCAGTGTCGGGTCATGATAGGGATTTCAATATTGACTATACCCTAGGGAGTGGATGCATACCTAGTGTTTCAATACTTGATACTGAATGTTATGAAATATGATTACAATTTTAGAGCAATAACACTGATAAGTTTCTTATACTACTTATGTTGTTAGCCTAAGAAGATGTAATTTGGTGTTACACACTAAAGAAGCGAAGTAAAAGGTTGTTGTGAGGGTTTGCGGTGGAAGGGTTGATGGGTATGAAAGGATGTTTTGGAGGTTGTGGAGGTCGTAGGGATTTTGATGAAGGGTTGTGAAGGTGTTGATGAAAGGGGTTGTTATATGCCTAGGGTTCCATAGTAGAGCCTTGACCTAGAAATGGCCGTGGTGAATTTTCCTTCCTCGGCATGAAAGTGTACTGGTTGGACATTAATTATTTGATTTTTTGGAGCATCCTACGTACTGGCCTAACATCCAAGTCCATAGGCGATCCCAAGTCTTGCAAATCAAAGCAAGACCTTGTGGACCAGAGAGGAAATGCACAATACAGATAAGTATTTGGTTATCTTGCAGCTTCTTGCTTATGAATATACATATGTATATGATTTGCTTATGATTTTCTAAACTCTTGTTTAGAGATAAACCCTATGAGAATAAACTAAACATGTGAATCGATTCAATGTTTGAGTGTAGGTATTGTTGGTAGCAAGGACTATGAAGGCATCCTAGGGATGCATGCAGACATGTGACCGTCCTAAAGAGCTCAACATGAGTAGTAATGAAGAGGGTGCTAGTGGTACTGTACGAGTCCTAGCAGCCAAGAATTGTAGACAAACCATGTGAAGGGACTCCATGGTTGAGAGGTATGGAATAGACCATAGACACTAAGTGTCATAGCCAAGAAGGGTTGGCCAACCATTCACGATGAAGTGAAAGAGGCTAGGAGCATGAAAACCACAGTGTTGGTGTGGGTTCCAGAATGGAACAAGATGAAGAGGAGAAAAACTCTTACTCCTCTCTCTTTCCTTTTTTTATTGATGCATTTATAAAAACAGAAAATTGTTGAATGCAAGTGGAGTATGTTTATTTGATTGAGATAAATTGTGAATGTTGAAGTAGTGAATGTCAAAGAATGGACATGAATGAGCTCATGTGCTTGTTGGAAAAGCATGAAAAGTATGAAAATATCATGGATAAAACTTGGACTACCCATGTCAATTGGGAAATTAATTGACTAATTTTAATGTTTATATTATGCTTGGCCTAACAGAATTACAATGATGCATTTCACAGGTGAGAAAAGTGAAAGGAAGGTGTGCACATTGACCATGGAAGCAGGCCAAAGACTATTGGACTTGGCTGGAAGTATCCTTCAAAAAATTTCCAAGACCCAAGAAAATCTTGGAGAGATGCTCAAGATACAGAAGAGGCAGAATGAGATGAACCACAAGGTTTTGCAAGACTTTATTTGTCTACAAAGGGAGGTAAAAATCATTATGGGAGCAATCAGTAAGGGAAAGGAAAGTGGATCAATGATGAGGAATTCTTCCAATCGATACGTTAAGAAACGTTCTAGGCATGAAGACTCAAAGGAAATTGAATAGGTAAAGATGAAGCAACCAGTGAGATGTTGGAAATGTGGAGGAAATCATTGCCTCCGGAACTGCCCAACAAGGGAACATCAAGAGGGTAACAGCCATAAAGTTTCTAGACTTATGGAAGAGCTAAAATATCAGAAACAACAGGAGAAGCTTGTGGAAGCCAAAGGACTGGGTCCTGAAAGTTCAAAGTAAATTATAGAACGTAGGGAAGATCTATAAAAAAATTTAAAAAAATTGGACGTATAAATCGTATATGTATTCCTAAGTATTGAAACACCGAGGACGGTGTTATTGTAAGGGGGACGGTATTGTAATACCCCATTTTGACCCTTAGGATATATTATCTTTTAATATAAATATTGTATACATGCGATGTATGTTTTCCTAGCGTTGATCTCAAGGCCAAGGCCCCACTAGTGGATGCTCAGATTTTTTTAGTTAAAAGGAAATTATTATAGATTAAATTACCCATGTGCTATTAAGCCATGGAACATTGTAAAAAAATGATGTAGATAAACATCGTGCAATAAAATACCTTAACTAGCTATGGAAGCAACTAATGAGAAGGGGCCATGTGTATCCACTAGGGAGTGGTGAGGGGGTGTGGGATTGAACCATAGGTTTCTGGTAGGGTATGGGCTCAATTCATTATTCCCATTCCATTGTGGAATATGGCCATTTCAGTTTCCATCCATTACACAAGCCAAACAGTGAGAAGAAAACCCAAAATTGCAACTTTGCAAGAACCCATGTTTTGAAGAGCCAAAAACGCCTAGAATTGGTATTTAACAGTGAAATCCAATGGGGGATGGATACATATGAACCTTGGCAAAAATTTGAGAGTATTAGATACCCCGCTTTTATAGCCCAGAAATACAGTGATGGGATAGAGTTATTTGATGGTAGAATTGTGACAAATCCAAGTATGAATGTTGGAACAGAGGATTGGATTGCTTGAATTTAGCTTGAGATGTTTGTAGCTCTATGATTGAGCCCACTCGCTTAGAATCCTCCTCCTTTGTTATTTCATGCTTGATAAACCCAACTTTGTGTGGGCTTAGCATGACTGGTTGAGTGAAACCATGGCTGTGAGTGAGCCTATTTAGTTCCTCCTTAGTGGATACACATCCCAACTCAGGGGTGATCTCTCAATTGAAAGAATATATGCTGGACAAAGATCTATGGTTGGGTGGAACGTTGCTCTCACATAGCCAGTTGTTGGACAGTTTCATCTTAAAGATAAGTATTCTCTGTGGTTTATAAATTGTGATCATTTTGTGTTTTGTTCTGCATGTTTAATTACTCATGTCAATTGAATAATATGATTATCTTAAGCTAGTTGACATGAAGCCCGTGCATAGCATGAGAATGGGATTGATGATTTTATGGTTGTCTCATTATTATTCCTGGAAGGAAATAGGGTGATGTACTCCCTTCTGTGTGTGTGTGTTATTATGTTTATTCCGCTGTGTGTATTAAGAATGATCTGCATGCATAAGCTTTTATTTATTCATAACTTTCTTACTAATGGATGGGATTGAGATTGAAAAGTAATATTATGATGTTGGGTCATGTTTACTCCCTTGTATCAGATTAATGGGAGGGGACGTGACAGTATCATTAGGAGATGACTATTAATATCCCATCAAAGGTATTGGTGAATCAAGCTACAAGCTTGAATCTAGGAATTTTATGAAGATGAAGGAAGTACTGTATGTACCAGTTTTGAAAAAAAACCTACTTTCCATCTCAGATCTAGATAAGAAAGGATATAGAGTATTTTTTATAGATGGACAAGTACTTATGTGGTTCAAAGGTAAGACACTTGAAGATGTGGTGGTCATTGGTGAAGAAGAAGGAGGACTGTACAAAATCAAAGGAAATCTAGAGACATCCCTTACCCACGAGACTACCGGCTCAAGTGAACTATGGAATAGGAGTATTTCTCACATTAACTAAAAAGCACTGCCCTATGTGACCAAGGTGGTAACAGGGTTACCAGATATGAAGATTGATCATGAGGGAACTTGCAAAGGATGTGCAAGAGGAAAGAAAATCAAGAATCCCTTTCCAGAAAGTGAAACAAATACTAAAGGTACATTTGAATTAATTCATTGTCATGTATGTGGTCCTATTCCCTCCATATCGTTAAGTGGATATGAATATTATGTCACATTTATTGATGAGTATTCAAGAAAAAAATGGACATACTTGTTGAAGAACAAGAGTGAAGTGTTCGAGAAATTCAAGGAATTCAAAGCTTTGATAGAAAACCATTCATAAATAAGAATAAAGACACTGAAATCATATAATGGTGGAGAATATACTTCAAAATAATTTGAAGAACTCTACAAGGAGACATGAATCAAGAGGGGACTAACCACTCTCTATAATCCTAAACAGAATGGTGTTGCGAAAACAAGGAATACAACCATTATGGAAGCAGTGAAGACAATGGTTTGTGACCAAGACCTCCCCATGCGCCTATGGGATGAAGCAGCAAGAACAACCGTATCTGTGCATAATATATTATCTCATAGTTCTCTTGTATTCAAGACTCTTGAAGAAATATATACAGGAAATAAACCTAAAGTGAGCCATCTCAAGATATTTGGCTGCCTACTTTATGCACATATTCCGTAAGAGAAGAGAACCAAGTTAGATCCTTCTGGAAAGAAGGTAATATTTGTTGGATACTGTGAACTCTCCAAAGCCTTCAGGATATACATTTCATAATTCCATCATATCAATATTAGTATGGATGTAACATTTGATGAAGAGACATATCTTAAGAAATACAGAAAGTGACAGCTTGATGAAGTACATGAAGAAGATGTACCTACCAAAATGGTAGAAGATTAACCCTCTTCTGAAAGGGTAGCATATGAGGATCATAATATGATAGAAACTTAGGAACCCCCTACTATGTATATGTCTCGAAAGAGAAAACCCGCTTGGGTAAGAGAAACAATACAAGACGAAGAGATATCTGGAGCTCCAGAAGGCTCCACAAGAACAAGCAAAAGATTAAATCCATATTCCAGGTATGTAGCTTTGATGTGTGACCTTGTAGATCAAGAACGCACTAACTACGAGGAAGCTGCACATAAGAAAGAGTGGGTGGAATCAATGATGGAAGAATACCAGTCAATAATGAAAAATGGTGTTTGAGATATAGTACTTAAATTAGAAGACAAGAGTGCGGTATCTTTGAAATGTATCTATAAGATAAGACATGTTGCTGATGGAAGTATTGAAAAGTACAAGGAAATATTTGTGGCTAGAGGATTCTCTCATAAATAGGGGATTGATTATGAAGAGACATTTTATCCATTAACAAGGTACGCTTCCATTAGAACCATCATGGAACTTGCTTCCATGATGAAGCGGGATCAACGCCGGATGGATGTAAAGATAACCTTTATGAATGGTATGATTGAGGAAGATGTTTGCATCGAACAACCACAAGAATTTGAAGTCTAAGATAGAGTGACTCATGTATGTAAGTTTAAAAAGGCTCTATATGGACTGAAGCAAGCTCCTAGAGCTTGGTATGGTATAATAGATAGCTTCTTCACAAGCTTGGATTTACCAAAAGTAAACATGATCCTAACCTTTACATGAAGGTTATGGATGATGAACCTGGCATACTATTAATGTATGTGGATCTTCTATTTCTAACAGGAAATGGGAAACAAATCACATACAGCAAGAAGAAGATAGCTGAAGAATTCAATATGAAATATATTGGATTGATGCATTATTTCCTCGGGGTGGAAGTGGGGCAGAACCCAAAAGAAATATTTCTGAACCAGGGAAGGTATGTATTCGAAATATTGAAAATATTTGATATGTTGGATTGTAAAGCCATGGCCACACTTATGGACACCAACTTGAAGTTGTTATCTGATGAATCATCAAATTTAGTGAACATGACTCAGTACAGAAATATCATTGGGTAATTGATGTATCTGATGAATACAAGACCAGATATATGCTTTGTTGTGAACACCTTAAGTCAGTATCTAGTTAAACCTAGACAGGTTCACTTGACAACTGCAAAGAATGTGATGAGGTACTTAAAATATATGATAGACTTGGGACTTTACTATGGTAGAGATCATGACTACAGATTGTATGGATATACAGATTCATATTGGGAAGGAAGTGTCGCAGATAAGAAGACAACCTCATGTGGATTTTATGGTATGGGATCCACCATGATCTCATGGTTTAGTAAGAAGCAGTCCAGTGTTACTCTCTATACAACTGAAGCAGAGTACACATCAGGTTGCTCCTCTAGTTTTGAAGCGATGTGGTTTCGAAAACTAATGTCAGGAATATTTGGCATGGAGTTGGATACAACAGTGATTATTTCTTACAACCAGAGTTACAGAAAGATGGAAGAGAATCCTGTGTTCCATGATAAATCAAAGAACATATAGATCCGATATTTTTTGTATATAAGTGATATGGTAAAACAAGGATCTATAAAGCTCCAATATGTGAATACTGACAAGAAAGTTGTTGATGTGGTGACCAAGCCTCTATATCGAGTAAATTTTGAATATTTTCATGACAAGCTTGGTGTAGTCAGAAAAGACTTCCCTCACAAGGAGGAATAGTGATGATACTACAAACTTTCCTTGCAAGAAGGAATGATGAAGATATGGACCCTCTTTGGAAAGGAGGAACAAGTTAAAGATATGGAATCTCCTTGGAAAGGAAGAATAGGTTGAAGATATGAACCTTCCTCAGACAAAGGGGGAGCAGGTTGGTGATATGAATCCTCCCGGAAAATGGGGATTGATGATAAGATTGTCATCGATGATAAGATGAAAGTGAAGCTTTAGTATGAAAGAGAGAAAGTATGCTTAAAGATGCTGACAAGGTTCGACATTCACTTATAGACGATATTATCCTCTCCTAAGGATAGTCTTGCAGGTATAACACTATGTTCATGCGAGTGGTCCTTACTAGCTAAGGATGGTCCTGCAGATGCTACTCTCGCATGGAGTGAACCCACATTATTTGTGGATACCATAGTATAACATTCACTTGCAAATGGTCCTAGATTTCATGTTGAGGATGTTCTATGATAAGTCCTTATGGACAATAGGGCCAACACTTAGGTGTGGTTGACATCTGCCTTGCATATGTTACTCTTGTATGGAGAGTATATCTACATTTATATGTAGATTCCATAGAATAACACTCACTTGGGAGTGGTCCTTGATTTAGTGCTAAGGATGCTTATGATGAGTCCTCACGGACACCATAGTATAACATTCACATGGAGTGGTCCTAGCTCTAACAGGCTGAGGATGTCCTTTGATGAGGGCTAACACCTAGGTACGATCGAGATCTACAGCTACATAAAATACTATTGTATGGAGAGTATGCCTACATCTATATGTAGATTCTGTAGTATAACACTCGCTTAGGATTTGTCCTAGATTTGAAGCTGAGGATTCTCTATGATGAGTCCTTACGGACGACAGGGCCTGCATCTAGATGCGGTCGAGATATACATTTAGTTGTAGATGATTCAGCTAGTCGATACTATGGACCCTCCTCATCAAGGGGGAGTAGGCTGATGGAGGATTGTATCATCCTTGGACCTATGTCCTAAAGTGATAGGGATTGATCACCCACAAAGATAACATGTGTACTGCAGGTAGCGTGGTGATGAAGGATCGAAAAGATCGAAGTGCTACTGCAAAGTATCAAGAAGATCGAAGTGTTGCTGCAAAGGATTGAGAAGATTGAAGTGCTGCTACAAAGGATTGAGAATATCGAAGCGCTGCAAAGGATCAAGGATCGAAGTGCTTCTAAGAAGGATCGAAATATCAAAGTGTTGTTCCAAAAGGATCAAGTGATCGTTTGTTGCAGAAGATGAAGACATTGAAGAGTAACTGTTCTAGTTACTAATGAATGTTGATTTTTTTAATGATGTATAGATATATATTACCTCGATACTTCTGCATATAATCTCTCTCGTTACTATTATAGTTGATGATGATGTTTTCAGTAGAATACCCTTCTTGTTAAGGGGGAGTGTTGAAATATTGTAACTTCAAAGGATATTCTAAATGTATTTTACTGATGTACCCCAAGGGAGATGTTATTATTCCTCCGTAGGGATGTTACTATTGTAATTGGTCATCATATAGTCATGACGTAAAGAATCCATTGAAATTCGGTTCATTAGTACCCCAATGAATATAATATAATATTGTTTTGAGTCTTCCTAGGTGAAGTCGGCCCAAACAGTTTAGTGAGGTTGACTTATTAGGGTAAAAGTCAAGTTGACATAATATGTATAAATAGAGGAGTTGTGTTCCTCATTTGAACACAAGACTTACTCACTTGAGTAGCACATAGGAGAGAAAGAGAGATAGACCAACATGGAGGAGAATATATGTTTTTTGGTTTTATCTTATACATCTTATACAGAGGAAGTTTTGTTGGTTTTTCTTCCCCTTGAGGGTTTCCCAGGATAAATATTGTGTCTATCTTGTGATTGTGTTTCTTTCAGTGATTATGCATTTGTTACTGTTGTGAATTTGGATTAAACACTAATGATATATAGTCTAACATATTAAATATTAACACTAAAAAGATCGCATCCGAAAAATATCTTGCAACATGCATGTCAACGCATATTGTGGCATATGAGGTATAATTTTTAGCTTTAGTTTGATTAGCAATTTTTTCAAACTCTCTGAGAGAGTTTCCTAATTCTTGTAGTGTTTCCTCATCCTAGTAGTCTTGAGGTAGCTAGTATAGATGGACCCAATATAAATCCTAAGAGAAGTTTTTTGTGTGTGGGTCGAGCCTTTCAATTCATTTATGAATGAATAATCCTGCTAAATTGAAGAAATAAGTTCCTCCATCCAAAACCTTGTCTTTATCCTCAATTATGGAGAATATGAGTTTAAAAAATCTTCTGGATCCGAGTTGGATATCAAAATGGGATTTAGGTTTCCATTTTAAATCTATCCATCCCATCAAGTCTCGTTCGGTCGGTCAGAGCCCTAGAAATTTATGGATCAAAGCATGATATTTCATAAATTGGATTCTGGAGTTGACATGCTCTAGTGGAAGCTCTATTATGTGTCGATCTGTGGATCTGGTTATGCAAGTATTAGATTTCTTCTCTTTCTCCATGTTTATTTCATCTATTGATTCTTTGATCTTTTCGTTTGTATCTGTTTCCTTCTGCAGTGGATTCCCAGTTTCCAAATTGTTGTGAGATGCATTGGAGGTAGATGCTATGTGAAAGTTTGGATCGATGGGAGGGGGATCACCAGGCTCCCCTTCGGTCAATCTGTGAGAGCTCTCAACACCGAGGAATAGAGACAAATTATAAGAATGTAAAGCATAAAGGGGCAAAATTAGGGTTTGAAGAAAGGAAAGTGCACATTGCAAAGCCAAGTTTTCTCAGATTTTAATTTCATATTTGGAAATGATAACCAATGAAAAATTATGGTTTGAGGAAGGTTCCTTTATTTTCATGCAATTCAACTTCATTCAATTTAGAGTGAAACTCAACTGCAACTTTTGTCTTGGGATTGTTAGAAAATCAAAATTGTATAGAAATAACAATAAAACAAGATGCAAACATAAGAAACATTAACACATTACAAGAGAGACATGAATATAATGTGGTTCACCCAATATGGGCTACATCCACACAAAAACTCCCTTTCCTTTTATTATTATACCATCCAGTAAATGAAGGAATACAACCTACAACAAACCCGTTTCACTTTCCCTTCACTCTCTCACAATATATCTCACGCAATCACATAGATCGTTTTTACAATGTTCTAATACAATACATAGATGTACTGCAATACTTTCCTTTTATAAAGGAATTACCATGGGACAATCCATGGGTCCATAAAATGTTAACTAACAAACATCCCATAAAAAATATTTCGGGGGCTTCTACCTTGAACCTCTATCAGGGGTGTGCTGGCCCCAGACCCCCCATTCGAGGGTGACGATGTCTTCCCACACCCCCATGCTAGGATGAGTGCATATAGTAAAAGTAGGGTACAAACACGATTGAATAATAACATCTTTGAATGAGGAAGATAAGGATCCACAACCAACAAGAATTAGAGACTGTAACTTTTGTCTTGGGATTAGAGATTGTAACTTCTGTCTCGGGATTAGAGTTACTTCATCTTAGAGTTTTATAAATTCTGATAAACTAAATTTTAATTTTCTTTTAAAATTATTAGCTATTAAACTTAAAACATGTGTACACATGACTTTATAATGCCAGAGCCATAAATGAAAATAATGAAACACAAAGATAATTGAAATAGCCAAAACTACTAGTGGTTCCATGAAACACAAAGATAATTGAAATAGCCAAAAGTACTAGTGGTTCCATGATTAATGTAAATTAAAAAGTAATTGAATATTATATATAATTTCAAAGTTAAAAAAAATATGTTATATAGATTTAGGGAAATATATTATACTACTAAAATATTTTGAAATCCATTCAAGTAATGTTTACCCATAGTCTTGAAGAAATGGAGGGGTTTTCTTACATTGTAGATTTTGAAGGCTAGCCCTATTCTCACAAACAAATTACGGTGGATTATTATAGTTTAAAATGTTCAAAATTCCATTGGACGAAATGTTATGGAAAGTCTCACAAGATATATTCTCTAAGAAGAAACACTTTAATACGTGACTAATCCATTATGACTTTATTCAAAGTTTTATTCTATAACGTGATGTAGGTAGACTACATAGTGATATTTGTTCTCTTTGTATAAGCTTTATGGTCTTTCCAAAATGGTAGATTGCAAAATCAGAAATGGTACGTGTTAGAAATATAATTGTTTTAGTGGAGTTTGAAATTTCTTGTTCATAGGTTCAATGAAGCCCTTGGATTCGTAATCTATGGGGTAGTAATGTGAATGGATTTTGAAATCATCGGCTACCATCTGGAGGGAGGACTACGAGTACTGAGGTCTGCTTGACACATGCTTTATTCACCAACCTTACACTCGAATCTGGGAGCTAGCCATCGATTTTGGCCAGTTGAAAGAAATCACTTTTAATAGTGCTTGTAGGTAGTTCAAAAGGATGAAACTCTTGCAAACTATAGGGAATTTGGACAAATTCATTCACAAGGTGATCTGCTACTATATTTGCTTTCCTTTTGAGGTGTTGGAAGATTACTGAACGTAGGAAATGATTATAAGCTACGAGTTCAAAGAGACCCATGCTAATTTTCCAACTTTGTGAGAGTTTGTTAACATAAACACCACATTGGATCTTTTTAACCAGGTAAATGATAAAATGGGAATCTCCCTCGAACTCTAGTGGGAATAGAGACCAACATTCAATTGTTTGAAGACCGTCAATGAGAGTGGAAAGTTATGACATATTTTTACTATATTGGCCAATGTTTCCATAGTATAGGTGAATGATTTTACCCATGTTATTTCTGAAGAACCCTCGTATCTCATCCAACCCAAGATTTCCTTTTGCAACACCATCAAAGTTTAACTTGTGGAATCCTAATGGGGGAGGGGACCAAATTGACGGACTGATAGGTGCAATAGGCCTAGGAGTGGGATGAATTTGTTGTTGACGATGAGTAATATTCTAGTTTTGCATGACTTCCACATCCATCTGATAGGTTTCAACTCTTTTCCCTCCCATGCTGAGAGGAAGAGGGTATCGAAAATGTGAGACCTGCAATTGAGCTAAATAATTTCTCTATTCAAAATTTTCCTTCAAAGATTATTTGATTGCATTCTTTCCATATTTCCCTACTATTAAACCTGGAATTAAAGTCCACATATGATTGAGAAGTTTCAATTGGAAGGGATTGTCACTCCAAATTTTAAAAGTCTGAGTTATATTGTCCATTATCATATTAGTCCTTTTACACATAAACGAAATGTTAATCTAGAGGATATAAAAAAATGGGCATGATTCCAGTATATGATCCATTGTCTCTTAATATGGACGGGTCATGAATTCCATGCCTGATTAGGTTATCCCATGTGAGAAAGCACTTGTGACTAACAAGACAAAGAAAGGTGGTTACCTTGGGACACGTTTTCATGTCTCAAATTTTCTCCCATACTACAATTTCAGGGTCCGTTTCCTACTAAGTGTGCAACTGATAAGATTCTTTGACTATGAAAATCCATTTTTCGTTTGTATCCCCATCTTATAGTTTCGGGTTCTTGGTGATAACCATACTTTTCGGTTTTGTAGTTCTTGCCAATTTTTTTCATTATTTCATGCTTAATGGGAAAATCCCAGTCTCTAGGATTCTTTCATGACCTATAACCATGATGAATAGTGTATGTCCAAAAATATTTGACATGATACTTCCCAAAGTCTAGAATAGTGGTTTGGATTTGAGGGTACTAAGCATGCCTAAACTAGATAATTGCTACCAGGAATCAGTCAAGAAATGGGCATGGGCTCCATTTTGAATTTCCCACAAGCTATGTTGCTGAACCAGGTGTCATTGTTGGCTTACCGCATTCCATATGAGGGAGCCTTTAGTGGGAATACTGTACCTAATCATTTCTCGTGGAACCAATTTGGGAGCATATTTCTTATTCCGAAGTTGAGCCCAGAGATTGGTGCTTTTGTGCTTCCTAGTTCCACCAAGTTTTGGCACTTAGTCTTTCATCGAATTTGACCAAGACCCTTAATCCAAGACCTCCCTCATGCTTGTTCTTGCAAATTGTGTCCCATTTAATTAGAGACCACTTGGAATGATTTTTTCCCCTCCCAAGAGAAAAGTGTGTCGTAGGTTTCTATTAACTTTTAGAACCCATTTGGGGGTGGCAAGGACTGAAAAAATATAGAGGGGCATGGATTGAAGGATTTTCTTGAAAAGGACTAGTCTTCTAGCCATATTAAGGGATCTAAATGTCCAAGAGGATATTTTTACTTCAATGTTATTGAGGAGATCGCGCCAGGAGGAGTGTTTTATAAACAAGCCAGTAAGGTGGGATCAAAGGTATATAGAGGGGTGGGTGTCTATTTAGAAGACAAGAATGGGCGCTATGTTTATTTGGGTTGTTGTGGGAGGGTTGAAGAAGTAGATGCAGGATTTTTTGAGGTTGATTGTAGTTCCTGAGCCTTCATAAAAGGAATTTCAGCATGCGGTGTAAATCCCAATCTTCTTGGACCGAAGGATGACCCACCAGGATGTTATCATCCATACATTTCTTATATGTGAAGGGTTCATCTCCATGAGGTTGAAGGCCTTCCAGAAAACCTTTAGAGAAATTCATTTTTAGCATGCGTCCTATCCCATCTTCCATAAGGACGAAGAAGAAAGGAGAAAGTGGATCTTCCTCATGATGGTGAGAAGGTAAACGATGGTGTGGCATTGACTAAGATAGAAAATAAAGGAGTAGAGATAAGGGAAAGAATATAGTTGGTTCAAGCAGGATCAAATCCAAATGCAAGGGGATTTTCTTGATGTACTCCTAGCTCAGTTTGTCGATTACTTTGGAGAAAGAAATATTGAGAAGAAATTCAGTTTTTTTGGTGGTTTTCAGGGAATGGATGATTTCATGGGACAATATAATTCCATCGTGGATCTTCCTTCCTTCCACATACCATGTATTATCCATGGAAATCAATAGAGGGAGAATAGGCTTGAGACTGTTGGCAATGAATTTTGAGATGATTTTATAAATAACATTGCAAAGGGAAATGGGTCTATACTTCGTTAAAGTGGCTGTATTGTCTTCTTTGATAATAAAAGAGAGGAAAGTTTCTTTTAGTGGAGAAAAAAAACACTATTTCTCGTGTGATCCCTTCGCAATCTCCCAGACTTCAGTCTTTAGTAGTCCCTAGCAGTGATGAAATAAATATATTGTGAATCCATCTAGCCTTGGGGATTTTCCCTCAGTCGTTTGATGAACCACATCTTCAAGTTCTAGCGTAGTGATGGGATGCATCAAGTTGGATTTTTTCTCCATCACGATAATAGAAGGAATGTGGTTTACCACCTTCTCAATGGAACTGGATCTGTTGGGGGTGACTTCATTGAGTATATCTTTGCAAAAAGTGGATAGTTCTTGCTCAATTCCTTTGTGTCCTCCCCCTTTTTTAGAGATCATATTCTCTTATGCATTGTATGATGTATTGTATAGCGGTGAAATAATTTTGTGTTATGTTCCCCTTCCTTCAACCAATTAACTCTAGATTTTTGTTTTCATAGGATTTACTATTTCCCACAACATTCTTGTATTTGATTCTATATTTCCATCTCTTTTCTGTCTCGTTCCTCTATGCTTCCTTCTGTAATTATTTTCTATTTTAGAAATTCCATTTTTAGTTCGAGAGCTAATTTGGCATTGAAAATGTTGTTGAATGTGTTCTTGTTCCAGTTCTTTAATTTTTTTTCCAGAAGTTTGAGTTTTTGATGAATGGTGTACATATTTAAGGACCCTGCAATATGGAATTAGATTCAGCAAACTTTGATAGTTTCCAAGAATTTAGGGTGTGTGAGCTAGAATTTCTTGAACTGAAAGGGTCTATGAAGATGGGTGTTGTCATAGTACCAAATAAGTCTAATGGTTCAATGATTAGATCCAATGGCAGAGATGACAGTGGAGAAAAGATTGGATCATGACTCCAACATATCCTATGTAACTCAGAATATATCAAGATGAGATGATAGTTGATTAACAACTCCCCATCTATTATTCCATGTGAAAATTCCATATGTAGTTTCAACATCGACTAGGTTGAAATTTTCACTAAAATTTTTCAAGTCAATGTCTTCTTGTCTTAATATTCTATGACCTTATTTCTTATCCTTGAGGGAGGTGATCATGTTGAGCTCCCTTGCTAAGATGCACTGTTTCCTGGGAAAAGTTCTTCGATGCCATCTTATATATCCCAAAAGATAGGATTTTTGTTATGCCAATTGAGATCCATAAACGTTTGAGATATTCCCATTGAGCTTTGCTCTTGCAAGATGAAAAGTGGTCGATATTGAATTTTTAGTGACCAAAACATTGTTAACATTTACCTCTTAGGGGTTCCAGATGATCTCCAGGCCGCATGAGGTGCCATTTTCATCTACTGCTACCGAGTTCGATCCCCTCTAGATCTTTGTCACGATGGATTCAAGAGTATTACTATTACACTTGGTTTCTTGAAAAACAAACAGTCATGGCTTGTTCTAATGAATATTTATTCATTGCATTCTATGTGTTTTGGATCCATTGATGCCTCTCACGTTCTAGGAGATACCATTCATTGAGAACTGGGTATGTTGGAAGAGAAAAATTATGTGAGCTCGACATATTGCCCTAATTCTACAAGATTCATTCCCAAGTATTTAAGATGTTGAAGATCTGTCTTTATGACTTTTCTTTTGGTATATGTAGCCACTTTCTTTTGATCCTTTTGAGGGATGTTCTGAATACCCAATTTTGATTTGGATTTAGCCTTGGATAGGGTGTCTTTCAATAGTTTAATTTTTTGTTTGTTGATATAACATGAAAGGATTTGTGGTGGAAGGAATCCTCCAGGCATAGGAGATATAGTTATCCTATATCTAGATCATTCAAATCCACGTCCTTGACCACATCAAAATCTGGGATATTAGAATTCTTCATAGCTAAGGTCTTATCCATGGGGTGTGGCTCAGGAAGATATGGATTTTGAACATTGCTAGGGTTTTTGTTCTGCTTTTTGGATGTTAGCTAACCGTCTTCAATCTTTGTTTTTGGATTCTCCTGTTTATATGATAGAACATCGAAGATATTTCTAGTGAGAGTTATAATAGATTTGTTGATCGTGGAGTTATGGTAATTCTGACATCTTATGGTGGGAATTTTGGTGAATCCCTCCTCATATGTATCTAGCGTCTTCATGTGTTCTTGATCTTACTTTCCTTGTGGTAAATATCTATATATATGTCCATGTTCATGGAACTTCCTACATTTGAAAGGAATGTGCTCATAATAAACTAGCTAGATCCATTCCAAATCCTCATGCACTAAATGTTGAAATGTCATAACTTCAAAGGATATTCTAAATGTATTTTACTGATGTACCCCAAAGGAGATGTTATTATTCCTCCATTGGGATGTTAATATTGTAATTGGTCATCATATAGTCCTGAGGTAAATCCTCCATTGTAAGTCGGGTCATTAGTACCGCAGTGAATATAATATAATACCATTTTGGATGTTCCTAGGTGAAGTTGGCCCAGACAGTTTAGTGGGGCCGACTTGTTAGGGTAAAATTCAAGTTGACATAAAGTGTATAAATAGAGGAGTTGTGTTTTTCATTAGAACACAAGACTCACTCACTTAAGTAGTGCATAGGAGAGAGAGAGAGAGAAAGAGAGACCAACAAGGAGGATAATACCTAATTTGGGTTTTTATCTTATACATCTTATATAGAGGAAGTTTTGATGGGTTTTTTTCACCTTGAGGGTTTCCCAGGATAAATATTGTGTCTATCTTGTGATTGTGTTTCTTTTAGTGATTTTGCATATGCTACTATTGTGAATTTGGATTAAACACTAATGATATCTATCCTATAATATGAAATATTAACATGGTATCAGAGTTATCCTGAATAAGACAACTTTCAAAAGGTGAAACTCTCTCTCCTCTCCCTCTGGAAGAAATTAGGGTGTCTACAAAGTTTGGAATTTGGAAGATCTACTTGCATAGAAAGTTGTTCCTCCCTAGAGAGCATCTATTGAGCCTAGGATCAAATTTTTTGGGTGGTTGAATATCTAGGAAAGGAAAACCCTAGTTTGGGCTGGAACCATAAAACTACAAAAAACCATAACCAAAAATTGTGTAGAAGATGCAACCTCGCATGCAAGTTTTGAAGAATGAATATTTGGGATCTCCAGAATTCAGTTGGACCAATGAAATCGCCTCAATCAAGCGCATATCCTGGTAAGGTCAGCTTCTCATTTTTAGAAATTTCATTTTTAGTTACCTGCTAGATAGGATGGCCCCAAGCACTAAGCTTGAGGAGAAGTTGGAAGGCACAGAAAACTTCCTAGCATGGAAGTACATGATTGGTATCATTCTAAAAGAGAACGGCCTTAAGAAGTACATCAAGGATGAAGTTGAAAAAACAAAATAAGATGAAGCTAAGGAGAAGCATGAACAAGACCTAATCAAGTCAATGAGGATCTTTGTTGATTCTATCAAATATCACTTGATCCCTCAAGTGTCATCTAAGAATACACCAAAGCAAATGTATGATGCAATTTCCAGAATGTATGAGGGAAGGAACATCAACAAAAAGATGAATTTGAGTTCTCAACTAAATGGCACCAAGATGAGTAACGAAGAATCAATTCAAGATTGCTTCACAAGGGTCTCCCAGTTCAGGGAACAACTAAGTGTTATTGGGGGCATCGCTGATGAGGATGAACTAGTTATGACTGCTCTCAATGGTCACACTAGACCTTGGGACTGATTCATATAGATTTTATGTGCCATAAAAGAAAGTATGAAGTTTGACATAGTATGGGAAGATTGCATTCAAGAATAATCTAGAGTAGATAATAGAGAATATCTATTGAAAGAATATGATCAGGCTCTAGCCATCCATATGAAAGGAATAAAATAATCAAACTTCAAGAAAGGTAGTCATAAACCTTCAAAGAATAAGTTTCAAAAGAAAAGAGTAAATCAGAAGAAAGATTACTCAAAGTCTGAATGCTACAACTATCATAAGATAGGAGACCTTTCCAAAGAGTGTCCATCACCAAAGAAGAACAACAACAAAATACATCACTCCCATCTAGCTAATGATGAGGATGAAGAAGAAGAAGGACCTCGAAAGAGACTAACAAAAGAAGAAGATATAGAAGAATATGCACTATTCTCTGCACTCTCTGGGTCTGTAACACCTTGAGAAGATACATGGCTTATTAACAGTGGTTCTTCAAAGCACAAGAGAGGGAATAAGAAAAATCTTCCAAGACTTGAAGAAAATAACTCTCCTTAGAAAGTATCTATAATACCCCATTTTGACCCTTAAGATATATTAGCTTTTAATATAAATATTGTATACATGTGATGTATGTTTTTCTAGCGTGGAGCTCAAGGCCAAGGCCCCGCTAGTGGATGTTCAAATTTTTTTAGTTAAAAGGCAAGTATTATATATTATGTTACCCATGTGTTATGAAGCCATGGGACATTGTAAAAAAATGATGTAAATAAACATCATGCAATAAAATACCAAAACTGGCTATGGAAGCAACTAATGAGAAGGGGCCATGTGTATCCACTAGGGAGTGGTGAGGGGGTGTGGGATTGAACCATAGATTTTCGGCAGGGTATGGGCTCAGTTTCACTGTGGAATATGTCTGTTTCAGTTTCCATCCATTACACATGCACAGCAGTGAGAAGAAAACCCAAAATCGCAACTTTGCAAGAACCCAAGTTTTGAAGAGCCAAAAATGCCCAGAATTGGTATTTAATAGTGAAATCCAATGGGGGATGGATAGATATGAACCTTGGGGTGAATTTGAGAGTATTAGATACCCCAAAATCCATTGGAAAACCCATCTTTTATAGCCTGGAAATCTAGTGACGGGATAGAGTTATTTGATGGCAGAATTGCGAGAAATCCAAGTGTGAATGTTGGAACAGAGGATTGGATTGATTTAATTTAGCTTGAGATGTCTATAGCTCTGTGATTGAGCTCAATGTATTAGCATCCTCCTCCTTTGTTATTGCATGCTTGATAAACCCAACTGTGTGTGGGAATAGCATGACTGGTTGAGTGAAACCATGGCTGTGAGTGAGCCTATTTAGTTCCTCCTTAGTGGATATACATCCCAGCTCGGGGTGATCTATCAGTTGAAATAATATAGGCTGGACAGAGATCTATGGTTGGGTGGAACATTTGTCTCACATATCCAGTTGTTGGACAGTTTTATTTTAAAGATAAGTATTCTTTGTGGTTTAAATTGTGAACATTTTGTGTTTTATTCTGCATGTTTAATTACTCATGTTAATTGAATGATATGATTATCTTAAGCTAGTTGACATGAATCCTATGCATAGCATGAGAATGGGATTGATTATTGTATGGTTGTCTCATTATTCTTTCTAGAAGGAAATAGGTTGATGTACTCCATTCTGCGTGTGTGTTATTATGTTTATTCTGATGTGTGTATTAAGAATGATCTGCACGCATAAGATTTTATTTATTCATAACTTTCTTAATAATGGATGGGGCTGAGATTGACAAATAAGCATGGGATTTTGGGCCACGTTTCCTCCCTTGCATTGGATTGGCGGGAGGGGACGTGACAGTGTGGTATCACAGCACTAGTTGCAGCATTGGGCCTCAATGGTCCATGAAGAACCAACCTATGTGATCAGCAAGAAGAAGAGGCAGACAAAAATTATTTTTTGAAATTTTTCTCTAAGTATTTTTCCTTGGTGGATGAGAAAGCCAAATGCGACCCGCTATAGCGACTGGGGGGGCTAAAGGAGAACAGTAATAGTGGGCAAGTTTTCAAGAATGAGTCGTTGTAGTAGCTGGGTCACCAAGAGAGAGCCGGTACCTCGGTTGTGTTTCCTTGTTCATTACCGATGCAGCAGATGAAACAACCAAATTTCATTGACGGAGATAAAAATTTTGGAAATTTTCTAAGTGATTGTGCAGTGGATGGATGTTGAGAACCGAGCCGCCACAGTGGGTGGAAGTCAGAATTAAGGAGAAAGATGGGCTTCGATCCGTAATGATGGGTGGAATTCAGGACTTGAGTCGCAACGATGGGTGGATGCCGATATTTTTTGCCATCTAATTGTTGATGCGACGACCGAAAGTTGGAAAAGGTTTCGATGTAGCGGTGGCTAGAAGAAGATGAAAGAGCCGCTATAGCAGCTAAAAATCAGAAAAGTATCTGCAATGACAATGATAGGAAAAGGAAAAGTGAGCCTCTACACGGCCGAAGAAACTTGAAGATCGAGCCAATGTGCGGCGACAGAAAGTTGAAGAACGAGCCGCAACGGCGAAAAGAAAAGGAAAATGGAGCCGATGTGTGGCAGAAGAAATTTGAAGTTTTGAGCTGCAATGACGGCAAGAAAAAGAATATCGGGGCCACAGTTGTGGGTCAGAGTTGGGGTAAGAGCCACCACGGCGAAAGGAAGTAGAGGAAAGTGCTGCTACGGTGGATGGAAGATGGGGAAGGAGCCGCTACGGTGGATGAAACTCGAAAAGTCTTCCAATGCAACGGCGGAAGGAAAAAGAAGATGGAGTTGATGAAGTGGCAGAGGGAAAAAGAAGATGAAGCCAATGAAGTGGTGGATGAGAAAATAAGAAGGAGCCTCTACGGTGGATGGAAGATGAATATCGAGCTGCTGTAGCGGGTCAAAGTCTAAAATTTTTCCAATGTAGCGGGTGAAAATTTTGAAACTTTTGCTGAAACAGAGGAATTCAACAGGGTTTTTCAGTGAGATCTACAGGGCTAGGAAGAAGAAAAATGGCAGCCTGTTTATGCACCACAAGGGGGCGACCCCCCTTGACCCTCGTGGTCTCCTTGAGACAGTCGTTCTTTATGAATGAAAATTCTGTGTTTTGACAAAGTTGTCAATATGATATTTTCCAGATGAAGGTAAGTAATTATCAATTCATGTGAAAGATTATGCAGCTAACAATTTGGTTTATCAACACATTTTACAGAATCATAGTCACATTCAAAGGCAACATTCCAAAATACAGCTATGTAAAAGTGCATAAATTTGGTGAAAATTGTCATTTTAGAAGTAGTGTAATTTTCACACCCGAATTCAGAATGGAGCATGTGGATAAGCATTGGAAAGCTTATATAGCAGAAAAAAGTAGAGAATCACCATAGTTTGAATGAGAGACCATGAAATCGAACCAGCTATTATGTGGAAGAGAAAATTTCATTCAAAGATAAGGGATTGGAAAGGGAAAATTCCTTAACCCTTGTCTTGCTAACGATATTTATATTTTATAAGCTTTGTGTACATAAAATTATGGCATGGGAATGCTAAAAATGCAGAGATTGGATGGATGGCATGAGTATGTACTAGTTGGCATATTCATAAACAATGCACAGTGCATGAGAATATGTTTTGCACGCATATGATATTACACATTGGTAAAAGTAGTGGGATTTTACATATGCAATGAATCACTAATGGTAAATATTGTGGTTGATAATAATTATTGGTGGTAAGACCAATGGAAACAGGAGCATGGCTGAAGATGTGATGATGTTGTTGCCTGTGACCAGCAACCTTATGAAGAAAGGATAAGGCAACAAATCCATGATCAAGATGTTGGTGGGAGAATTCTGCAATCTATTGTAAGAGACCAACTAAAGTGGTAACATCAAGGGTGTAAATGGGAGCCATGTAGGTAATGGTTTAATTATGATGATTGCATAAGTGTTGAAAGGGGATTGGATAAGAATCTATTGAACCATATTTAGTAATCATAAAAGGGTATGCATTTAGGATTGAAATGCATTGATGTGAATGACATTCATATAAAAATATATCATGCCCTGTGTATTCTTGTTATGAGCTTAACAAGTGAGGACTAGTGGTCTTGATTATAGTAATGTATCCTATATGAAGTAGTCATGGTTAGGCCATAATATGTTTGAATGCATAGCATTCATGAATCAATACAAGGTAGCATTGAGTGGATATGCATTAAGAGATTTTATAAATCTTGTAGTTATGCATTGAGTGAATGCATATGAAAATTTTGAGTAAATGTTGTACATGTGCATGCATAAGTGTGGGTGCACATGTTGTGAAGCATTGCGTGAGCATTGCATGAATGCATAGGGATGGTGCATGTGTTAGTTCAAACTAAATAATGAATGAAATGATGAATTGATGATAATCGTAGGATCATTTCATGGGATCTTATGATTGCAGAATAGTAAGTGCATGAAGAGGGTAGTCATGATCAATGGGATTTCAAAATGCTCTGTGGAAGGGAAAAGTTGTATAAATGATATGACTGTGAAATAATGAGTATCTAAAAGTTTCATTTAAATTGCATAAATGATGTGGCTGTACCTTGCAATTTTAGTATGATAATGATTCATGTGAAGTAAATGAGTTTGGTGATATTGATATGTTAATAGTTGGAAGTGTTTGAATTCTGGAGTGTTATAATTCTGAAAATGCTTCAGTGATTGTAGCAGCAATGAAATATTATATGCATAGAGACTTACAAAGTGTTTGGCTGATCAAAGTTCAGATTGTAGGTAGATTGTTTTGGGAATGGAAATGTTGGTAAGTCCATGACGAAGGCTGGAATATACCACGTGAAAGAACAAAACCTCATGAGAAGAGTCTCATGGTTGTAAAGATAGTTTATGTGCAGAATGGATTGTCAATCTGGACTTGTAGATTTCAAATTTGAGACTTTGCTAATAATTACTAATCACCGTTGGCTTGCATAGAATTGTGTTAGAAGGGAATATAGTAAGTGGATGTTCATGTTATGCTAGTAAGCATAAAATTATAATGGGCAGAGTGGTGCCACTTACAAGAGACAAACAATATGAGGATAGCCTCATTGCTAAGCAAATCATTTTTTGTAGTAGACAGAGTTGCAAATTCTTATTTAATTTAATTGTTAGTGCCATTGATTGGTTATGGAACAATTAGCTTTGAATTGTATTATTAAAGGATGTTGACTGTTTGGATACTTGATAGGTGTGCCAAGAATACACATTCCAAGAAGACCATTAGTGATGTTTTGCAGGAGCCAAACTTCATGGGAAGGATCCCATATATTGGAAATGGGTTTCGGGTGAAACTCCATTGGATATTTTGGTAATGTCCAGTCTGCACTACATGATTGGTAAACAATATGAATGAGATGGTAAAGATTATGTTAGTAAGACATATGTGGGATATGGAATGTAAAAAGGAGTTGGGATGGGAAACTAAGGGCTTTCAACTCAGAGAAGGGAGCCCCCATTCCTCATTAATGAAGAAAGACTACATCTACAAATGGATAAGTGTTATGTGACCCTAGATAAGAATATGCATGTCTAATTGTTAGAGTCAATATGCAACACATGTTTTGATTTTATTTCCATTATGGAAGACTTCTTGAGTATGAGTAGGGACTGGATGGCTCACATCAGAAAGGGGTGCACACTTCCCCAGTGTCGGGTCATGATAGGGGTTTCAATACTGACTATACCCTAGGGAGTGGACGCATGCCTAGTGTTTCAATACTTGATAGTGAATGTTATGAAATATGATTACAATTTTAGAGCAATAACACTGATAAGTTTCTTATACTACTTATGTTGTCAACCTAAGAAGATGTAATTTGGTGTTGCGCACTACAGAAGTGAAGTAAAATGTTGTTGTGAGGGTTTGCGGTGGAAGGGTTGATGGGTATGAAAGGATGTTTTGGAGGTTGTGGAGGTTGTAGGGATTTTGATGAAGGGTTGTGAAGGTGTTGATGAAAGGGGTTGTTATATGCCTAGGGTTCCATAGTAGAGCCTTGACCTAGAAATAGCCATGGTGAAGTTTCCTTCCTCGGCGTGAAAGTGTACTGGTTGGACATTAATTATTTGATTTTGTGGAGCAACCTACGTGCTGGCCTAACATCCAAGTCCATAGGTGATCCCAAGTCTTGCAAATCAAAGCAAGACCTTGTGGACAAGAGAGGAAATGCACAATATAGATAAGTATTTGGTTATCTTGCAGCTTCTTGCTTATGAATATACATATGTATATGATTTGCTTATGATTTTCTAAACTCTTGTTTAGAGATAAACCCTATGAGAATAAACTAAACATGTGAATCGATTCAATGTTTGAGTGTAGGTATTGTTGGTAGCAAGGACTATGAAGGAATCCTAGGGATGCATGCGGACATGTGACCGTCCTAAAGAGCTCAACATGAGTAGTAATGAAGAGGGTGATAGTGGTACTGTGCGAGTCCTAGCAGCCAAGAATTGTAGACAAACCATGTGAAGGGACTCCATGGTTGAGAGGTATGGAATAGACGATAGACACTAAGTGTCATAGCCAAGAAGGGTTGGCCAAGCATTCACGATGAAGTGAAAGAGGCTAGGAGCATGAAAACCACAGTGTTGGTGTGGGTTCTAGAATGGAATAAGATGAAGAGGAGAAAAACTCTTACTGCTCTCTCTTTCCTTCTTTTGTTGATGCATTTATAAAAACAGAAAATTGTTGAATGGAAGTGGAGTGTGTTTATTTTCTTGAGATAAATTGTGAATGTTGAAGTAGTCAATGTCAAAGAATGGACATGAATGAGCTCATGTGCTTGTTGGAAAAGCATGAAAAGTATGAAAGTCTCATGGATAAAACTTGGACTACCCATGTCAATTGGGAAATTAATTGACTGATTTTAATGTTTATATTATGCTTGGCTTAACAGAATTACAATGATGCATTTCACAGGTGAGAAAAGTGAAAGGCAGGTGTGCACATTGACCATGGAAGTAGGCCAAAGGCTATTGGACTTGGTTGGAAGTATCCTTCAAACAATTTCCAACACCCAAGAAAACCTTGGAGAGATGCTCAAGATACAGAAGAGGCAGAATGAGATGACCCACAAGGTTTTGCAAGACTCTATTTGTCTACAAAGGGAGGTAAAAATCATTATGGGAGCAATCAATAAGGCAAAAGAAAGTGGATCAATGATGAAAAATTCGTCCAATCGATATGTTAAGAAACATTCTAGGCATGAAGACTCAAAGGAAATTGAATAGGTAAAGATGAAGCAACCAGTGAGATGTTGGAAATGTGGAGGAAATCATTGTCTTTGGAACTGCCCAACAAGGGAACATCAAGAGGGTAGCAGCCATAAAGTTTCCAGACTTATGGAAGAGCTAAAATATCAGAAACGGCAGGAGAATCTTGTGGAGGCCAAAGGACTGGGTCCTGAAAGTTCAAAGTAAATTATAGAATGTAGGGCAGATCTACAAAATTAAAAAAAAAAAATTGGACGTATAAATCGTATATGTATTCCTAAGTATTAAAACACCGAGGACGGTGTTATTCTAAGGGGGACGGTATTGTAAAACCCCATTTTGACCCTTAGGATATATTATCTTTTAATATAAATATTGTATACATGCGATGTATGTTTTCGTAGCGTTGATCTCAAGGCCAAGGCCCCACTAGTGGATGCTCAGATTTTTTTAGTTAAAAGGAAAGTATTATAGATTACATTACCCATTTGCTATTAAGCCATGGAACATTGAAAAAAAATGATGTAGATAAACATCATGCAATAAAATACCATAACTAGCTATGGAAGCAACTAATGAGAAGGGGCCATGTGTATCCACTAGGGAGTGGTGAGGGGATGTGGGATTGAACCATAGGTTTCTGGTAGGGTATGGGATCGATTCATTATCCCCATTCCATTGTGGAAGATGGCCATTTCATTTTCCATCCATTACACGAGCCCAGCAGTGAGAAGAAAACCCAAAATCGCAACTTTGCAAGAACCCACGTTTTGAAGAGCCAAAAACGCCTAGAATTGGTATTTAACAGTGAAATTCAATGGGGGATGGATACATATGAACCTTGGGGAAAATTTGAGAGTATTAGATACCCCGCTTTTATAGCCCAGAAATACAGTGATGATATAGAGTTATTTGATGGAAGAATTGCGGAAATCCAAGTGTGAATGTTGGAACAGAGGATTGGATTGCTTGAATTTAGCTTGAGATGTCTGTACCTCTATGATTGATCCCACTGGCTTAGCATCGTCCTCCTTTGTTATTTCATGCTTGATAAACCCAACTTTGTGTGGGCTTAGCATGAATGGTTGAGTGAAACCATGGTTGTGAGTGAGCCTATTTAGTTCCTCCTTAGTGGATACACATCCCAACTCAGGGGTGATCTCTCAATTGAAAGAATATATGCTGGACAAAGATCTATGGTTGGGTGGAATGTTGCTCTCACATAGCCAGTTGTTGGACAGTTTCATCTTAAAGATAAGTATTCTCTGTGCTTTATAAATTGTGATCATTTTGTGTTTTGTTCTGCATGTTTAATTACTCATGTCAATTGAATGATATGATTATCTTAAGTTAGTTGACATGAATCCCGTGCATAGCATGAGAATGGGATTGATGATTGTATGGTTGTCTCATTATTATTCCTGGAAGGAAATAGGGTGATGTACTCCCTTCTGTGTGTGTGTTATTATGTTTATTCCGCTGTGTGTATTAAGAATGATCTGCATGCATAAGCTTTTATTTATTCATAACTTTCTTACTAATGGATGGGACTGAGATTGACAAATAATATTGGGATGTTGGGTCATGTTTACTCCCTTGCATCAGATTAATGGGAGGGGACGTGACAGTATCATTAGGAGATGACTATCAATATCCCATCAAATTTATTGGTGAATCAAGCTACAAGCTTGAATCTAGGAATTTTATGAAGATGAAGGAAGTACTGTATGTACCAGTTTTGAAAAAAAACCTACTTTCCATCTCAGATCTAGATACGAAAGGATATAGAGTTTTTTTTATAGATGGAAAAGTACTTATGTGGTTCAAAGGTAAGACACTTGAAGATGCGGTGGTCATTGGTGAAGAAGAAGGAGGACTGTACAAAATCAAAGGAAATCTAGAGACATCCCTTACCCACGAGACTATCGGCTCAAGTGAACTATGGAATAGGAGTATTTCTCACATTAACTAAAAAGCACTGCCCTATGTGACCAAGGTGGTAACAGGGTTACCAGATATGAATATTGATAATGAGGGAACTTGCAAAGGATGTGCAAGAGGAAATAAAATCAAGAATCCCTTTCCATAAAGTGAAACAAATACTAAAGGTACGTTTGAATTAATTCATTGTCATGTATGTGGTCCTATTCCCTCCATATCGTTAAGTGGATATGAATATTATGTCACATTTATTGATGACTATTCAAGAAAAAAATGGACATACTTGTTGAAGAACAAGAGTGAAGTGTTCAAGAAATTCAAGGAATTCAAAGCTTTGATAGAAAACCATTCAGAAATAAGAATCAAGACACTAAAATCATATAATGGTGGAGAATATACTTCAAAATAATTTGAAGAATTCTACAAGGAGACATGAATCAAGAGGGAACTAACCACTCTCTATAATCCTAAACATGATGGTGTTGTGGAAAGAAGGAATAGAACCATTATGGAAGCAATGAAGACAATGATTTGTGACCAAGACCTCCCCATGCGCCTATGGGATGAAGCAGTAAGAACAACCGTATATGTGCATAATATATTATCTCATAGTTCTCTTGTATTCAAGACTCTTGAAGAAATATATACAGGAAATAAACCTAAAGTGAGCCATCTCAAGATATTTGGCTGCCTACTTTATGCACATATTCCGTAAGAGAAGAGAACCAAGTTAGATCCTTCTAGAAAGAAGGTAATATTTGTTGGATACCGTGAACTCTCCAAAGCCTTCAGGATATACATTTCATAATTCCATCATATCAATATTAGTATGGATGTAACATTTGATGAAGAGACATATCTTAAGAAATACAGAAAGTGACAGCTTGATGAAGTACATGAAGAAGATGCACCTACCAGAATGGTAGAAGATTAACCCTCTTCTGAAAGAGTAGCATCCAAGGATCATGATATGATAGAAAATTAGGAACCCCCTACTATGTATATGTCTTGAAAGAGAAAACCCGCTTGGGTAAGAGAAATAATACAAGACGAAGAGACATCTGGAGCTCCAGAAGGCTCCACAAGAACAAGCAAAAGATCAAATCCATATTCCAGGTATGTAGCTTTGATGTGTGACCTTGTAGATCAAGAACCCACTAACTATGAGGAAGCTGCACATAAGAAAGAGTGGGTGGAATCAATGATGGAAGAATACCAGTCAATAATGAAAAATGGTGTTTGAGATATAGTACTTAAATTAGAAGACAAGAGTGCGGTATCTTTGAAATGGATCTATAAGAGAAGACATGTTGCTGATGGAAGTATTGAAAAGTACAAGGAAATATTTGTGGCTAGAGGATTCTCTCATAAATAGGGGATTGATTATGAAGAGACATTTTATCCATTAACAAGGTACACTTCCATCAGAACCATCATGGAACTTGCTTCCATGATGAAGCGGGATCAACGCCGGATGGATGTAAAGATAACCTTTATGAATGGTATGATTGAGGAAGATGTTTGCATCGAACAACCACAAGGATTTGAAGTCTAAGATAGAGTGACTCATGTATGTAAGTTCAAAAAGGCTCTATATGGACTGAAGCAAGCTCCTAGAGCTTGGTATGGTATAATAGATAGCTTCTTCACAAGATTGGATTTACCAAAAGTAAACATGATCCTAACCTTTACATGAAGGTAATGGATGATGAACCTGGCAGACTATTAATGTATGTGGATATTCTATTTCTGACAGGAAATGGGAAACAAATCAAATACAGCAAGAAGAATATAGCTGAAGAATTCAATATGAAATATATTGGATTGATGCATTATTTCCTCGGGGTGGAAGTGTGGCAGAACCCAAAAGAAATATTTCTGAACCAGGGAAGGTATGCAGTCGAAATCTTGAAAATATTTGATATGTTGGATTGTAAAGCCATGGCCACACTTATGGACACCAACTTGAAGTTGTTATCTGATGAATCATCAAATTTAGTGAACATGACATAGTACAAAAATATCATTGGGTAATTGATGTATCTGATGAATACAAGACTAGATATATGCTTTGTTTTGAACACCTTAAGTCAGTATCTAGTTAAACCTAGACGGGTTCACTTGACAACTGCAAAGAATGTGATGAGGTACTTAAAATGTATGATAGACTCGGGACTTTACTATGGTAGAGATCATGACTACAGATTATATGGATATACAGATTCATATTGGGAAGAAAGTGCCGCAGATAAGAAGACCACCTCATGTGGATTTTATTGTATGGGATCCACCATGATCTCATGGTTTAGTAAGAAGTAGTCCAGTGTTGCTCTCTATACAGCTGAAGCAGAGTACACAGCAGGTTGCTCCTCTAGTTGTGAAGTGATGTGGTTTCGAAAACTAATGTCAGGAATATTTGGCATGGAGTTGGATACAATAGTGATTAGTTTTTACAACCAGAGTTACAGAAAGATGGAAGAGAATCTTATGTTCCATGATAAATCAAAGAACATATAGATCCGATATTTTTTGTATATAAGTGATATGGTAAAACAAGGATCTATAAAGCTCTAATATGTGAGTACTGACGAGAAAGTTGTTGATGTGGTGACCACGCCTCTATATCGAGTAAATTTTGAATATTTTCATGACAAGCTTGGTGTGGTCAGAAAAGACTTCCCCCACAAGGAGGAATAGTGATGATACTACAAAATTTCCTTGCAAGAAGGAATGATGAAGATATGGACCCTCTTTGGAAAGGAGGAACAAGTTAAAGATATGGAATATCCTTGGCAAGGAAGAATAGGTTGAAGATATGAAACTTCCTCAGACAAAGGGGGAGTAGGTTGGTGATATGAATCCTCCCAGAAAATAGGGATTGATGATAAGATTGTCATCGATGATAAGATGAAAGTGAAGCTTTAGTATGAAAGAGACAAAGTATGCTTAAAGATGCTGACAAGGTTCGACATTCACTTATAGACGATATTATCCTCTCTTAAGGATAGTCTTGCAGGTATAACACTATGTTCATGCGAGTGGTCCTTACTAGCTAAGGATGGTCCCGCAGACGCTACTCTCGCATGGAGAGAACCCACATCTATTTGTGGATACCATAGTATAACATTCACTTTCAAATGGTCCTAGATTTCATGTTGAGGATGTCCTATGATAAGTCCTTATGGACGATAGGGCCAACACTTAGGTGTGGTTGACATTTGCCTTGCATATGTTACTCTTGTATGGAGAGTATATCTACATTTATATGTAGATTCCATAGAATAACACTCACTTGGGAGTGGTCCTTGATTTAGTGCTAAAGATGCTTATGATGAGTCCTCGCGGACGCCATAGTATAACATTCACATGGAGTGGTCCTAGCTCTGACAGGCTGAGGATGTCCTTTGATGAGGGCTAACACCTAGGTGCGATCGAGATCTGCAGCTACATAAAATACTATTGTATGGAGAGTATGCCTACATCTATATGTATATTCAGTAGTATGACACTCACTTAGGATTCGTCCTAGATTTGAAGCTAAGGATTCTCTATGATGAGTCCTTACGGATGACAGGGCCTGCATCTAGGTGCGGTCGAGATATACATTTAGTTGTAGATGATTCAGCTAGTCGATACTATGGACCCTCCTCATCAAGGGGGAGTAGGCCGATGGAGGATTGTATCATCCTTGGACCTATGTCCTAAAGTGATAGGGATTGATCACCCACAAAGCGAACATGTGTACTGTAGGTAGCGTGGCGATGAAGGATCGAAAAGATCGAAGTGCTACTGCAAAGTATCAAGAAGATCGAAGTGTTGCTACAAAGGATTGAGAAGATTGAAGTGCTGCTACAAAGGATTGAGAATATCGAAGTGCTACAAAGGATCGAAGATCAAAGTGCTTCTAAGAAGGATCGAAATATCAAAGTGTTGTTCGAAAAGGATCAAGTGATCGTTTGTTGTAGAAGATGAAGACATTGATGAGTAACTGTTCTAGTTACTAATGAATGTTTATTTTTTTTATGATGTATAGATATATTACCTCGATACTTATGCATATACTCTCTCTCGTTACTATTATAGTTGATGATGATGTTTTCAGTAGAATACCCTTCTTGTTAAGGGGGAGTGTTGAAATAATGTAACTTCAAAGGATATTCTAAATGTATTTTATTGGTGTACCCCAAGGGAGATGTTGTTATTCCTCCGTAGGTATGTTACTATTGTAATTGGTCATCATACAGTCATGACGTAAAGAATCCATCGAAATTTGGTTCATTAGTACCCCAATGAATATAATATAATATTGTTTTGAGTCTTCCTAGGTGAAGTCGGCCCAAACAGTTTAGTGAGGCTGACTTATTAGGGTAAAATTCAACTTGACATAATCTGTATAAATAGAGGAGTTGTGTTCCTCATTTGAACACAAGACTTACTCACTTGAGTAGCACATAGGAGAGAAAGAGAGATAGACCAACATGGAGGAGAATATATGTCTTTTGGTTTTATCTTATACATCTTATACATAGGAAATTTTGTTGGTTTTTCTTTCCCTTGAGGGTTTCCCAGGATAAATACTGTGTCTATCTTGTGATTGTGTTTCCTTCAGTGATTCTGCATTTGTTACTGTTGTGAATTTGGATTAAACACTAATGATATATAGTCTAACATATTAAATCTTAACACTAAATAGATCGCATCTGAAAAATATCTTGCAACATGCATGTCAACGCATATTCTGGCATATGAGGTATAATTTTTAGATTTAGTTTGATTAGCAATTTTTTCAAACTCTTCGAGAGAGTTTCCTAATTCTTGCAGTGTTTCCTCATCCTAGTAGTCTTGAGGTAGCTAGTATAGATGGACCCAATATAAATCCTAAGAGAATTTTTTTGTGTGTGGGTCGAGCCTTTCAATTCATTTACGAATGAATAATCTTGCTGAATTGAAGAAATAAGTTCCTCCATCCAAAACCTTGTCGTTATCCTCAATTATGGAGAATATGAGTTTAAAAAATCTTTTGGATCCAAGTTGGATATCAAAATGGGATTTAGGTTTTCATTTTAAATCTATCCATCCCATCAAGTCTCATTCGGTCGGTCAGAGCCCTAGAAATTTATGGATCAAAGCATGATATTTCATAAATTGGATTCTGGAGTTGACACGCTCTAGTGGAAGCTCTATTATGTGTCGATCTGTGGATCTGGTTATGCAAGTATTAGATTTCTTCTCTTTCTCCATGTTTATTTCATCTATTGATTCTTTGATCTTTTCGTTTATATCTGTTTCCTTCTGCAGTGGATTCCCAGTTTCCAAATTGTTGTGAGATGCATTGGAGGTAGATGCTATGTGAAAGTTTGGATCGATGGGAGGGGGATCAGCAGGCCCCCCTTCGGTTGATCCATGAGAGCTCTCAACACCGAGGAATAGAGACAAACTATAAGAATGTAAAGCATAAAGGGGCAAAATTAGGGTTTGAAGAAAGAAAAGTGCACATTGCAAAGCCAAGTTTTCTCAGATTTTAATTTCATATTTGGAAATGATAACCAATGAAAAATTCTGGTTTGAGGAAGGTTCCTTTATTTTCATGCAATTCAACTTCATTCAATTTAGAGTGAAACTCAACTGCAACTTTTGTCTTGGGATTGTTAGAAAATCAAGATTGTATAGAAATAACAATAAAACAAGATGCAAACATAAGAAACATTAACACATTACAAGAGAGACATGAATATAACGTGGTTCACCCAATATGGGCTACGTCCACACGAAAACTCCCTTTCCTTTTATTATTATACCATCCAGTAAATGAATGGATACAACCTACAACAAACCCGTTTCACTTTCCCTTCACTCTCTCACAATATCTCTCACGCAATCACATAGATCATTTTTACAACGTTATAATACAATACATAGATGTACTGCAATACTTTGCTTTTATAAAGGAATTACCATGGGAAAATCCATGGGTCCATAAAATGTTAACCAACAAACATCCCATAAAAAATATTTCGGGGGCTTCTACCTTGAACCTCTATCAGGGGTGCGCTGGCCCCAGACCCCCCATTCGAGGGTGACGATGTCTTCCCACACCCCCATGCTAGGATGAGTGCATAGTAAAAGCAGGGTACAAACACGATTGAATAATAACATCTTTGAATGAGGAAGATAAGGATCCACAACCAACAAGAATTAGAGACTGTAACTTTTGTCTTGGGATTAGAGATTGTAACTTCTGTCTCGAGATTAGAGTTACTTCATCTTAGAGTTTTATAAATTATGATAAACTAAATTTTAATTTTCTTTTAAAAGTATTAGCTATTAAACTTAAAACACGTGTACACATGACTTTATAATGCAAGAGCCATAAATGAAAATAATGAAACACAAAGATAATTGAAATAGCCAAAACTACTAGTGGTTCCATGAAACACAAAGATAATTGAAATAGCCAAAACTACTAGTGGTTCATGATTAATGTAAATTAAAAAGTAATTGAATATTATATATAATTTCAAAGTAAAAAAAAAATATGTTATATAGATTTAGGGAAATATATTATATTACTAAAATATTTTGAAATCCATTCAAGTAATGTTTACCTATAGTCTTGAAGAAATGGAGGGGTTTTATTACATTGTAGATTTTGAAGGCTAGACCTATTCTCACAAACAAATTACGGTGGATTATTATAGTTTAAAATGTTCAAAATTCCATTGGACGAAATGTTATGGAAAGTCTCATAAGCTATATTCTCTAAGAAGAAACACTTTAATACGTGACTAATCCATTATGACTTTATTCAAAGTTTTATTCTATAACGTGATGTAGGTAGACTACATAGTGATATTTGTTCTCTTTGTATAAGCTTTATGGTCTTTCCAAAATGGTAGATTGCAAAATCAGAAATGGTACGTGTTAGAAATATAATTGTTTTAGTGGAGTTTGAAATTTCTTGTTCATATATTTAAATATTGTCAAATTGCTAGCTAAGCTATACAAATATGTGGAGTAATCTCAAATTGATCCAATTTGAATTCAATGGAATTTTAAACTTAAATTTGATATATATATTTATATAAATGTTTTTTATAATGTAACTCTATTTACAACATGTTTTCTATGCATTTATGCATAATGCTTAAACGCACAGAGAAACCCTACTTACAACACGTTCTCTATGCATTTATACATAATGCCTAAATGTATAAAGAAACCCTACTTACAACATGTTCTCTCCATGTACTAATAGATTTTTGACATGCCTAAAGGTTTACCTCCATCACATGGGGAACATGACCATGCAATTCCTTTAATTCCAAGAAGTCAAACCCCAAATGTCCATCCTTAATGCCACCATTGGTCCAATAAGAAAGTAATGAAAATATCAACCAAGAATTGTTGTCCATTCGTGTTATTAATCATAACAAAACTCATTATTCTCCTATGATTATGGCCCTAGAAAAGAAGGTGATTGGTGCATGTGTCTTGACTTTTGCATTCTCATCATAATCAACATCAAATACAAGTTTCCTATTCTAGTCATTGATGATCTCTTAGATGAGTTGCATAGTGCTGAATTTTCAATAAACTTGACCTTCGTTTAGGATACCATCAAATCTAGATTAAAGAGGATGATAGAACCAAAAAAACATTCCACACTCATGAAGGTGATTATGAGTCCTTGGTCATGCCCTTAGGGATCTACAATACCCCATCAACTTTTGATAGTATAATGAATAGTATATTTCCCTTCCTCTGCCATTTTATTTTGGATAGGATTAGGGTACATCCCAAGAAAATGGAAGTTATGAAAAACTAATCATGTCCCAATTCTCTCAAGATAATAAGAGGATTTCTTGTCATTACATGTTAAAATTTTATGGAAAACTATGGTAATATTACATGTCCTCTTAAATCATTGCTAAGAAAGAATGCCTTATTCAGGATTGAAACATCAGAGCAATCCTTCTATGCACTTTAAGGGACCTAAGTGTGTTATGCCTATGCGGGCCATGTTAGATTTCACTAAGAAGTTCATCTTAGAATGTGATTCCTTAAGCGATTGAATTGGAGTAGCCTTATCGCATGAAGGAATTCCCTCTTTACCTTCACTAGTAAGAAACTTAAATAACTTAGCCAAATACACCCATGAGAAAGAAACGATTGTTATCCTTCATGTAGTTGACACTGTTGGGAGTGAGCTATATTCTTTGCATAAAATTGACCGAAAAAGTCAATAGTCGATTGGTAGTTTGATTATAGTTGAAGGAAATGGATAGTGGAAGTCTTGTCGGCTAATTGACTGAAATAAGTTATTTGGACAAGGAAAATGACTTGGTCTGTGTAAGCTAATGAAGCAAGAATTCGATGGAAAACTTGGAAAATTGGAATCTTAACAAGTAGTCAACCATGAGTGACAGGTCAAAGAAGAATAACAAGATTTGAATTGGATTTTATGTACCAATATTAATGAGTATTTAGCTACATCACACCTTTAAATAAGATCTAATGATGGTGTATCAATAAGATGGTAGAGTGTCATATTATGAGTGAAGGTAATCACATATGTAATAATAAGTGCCAACAGGTATATGTCATTACTAACCAAGTGTAGTGAATTTTACGCTTGATAATAGATGAGTCAAGAGCTCACTTCTTTGTTGGTTTTCCCAAAGTGAGGGGTTATAGGATAGTTTATTTATCATGTCATGATGTGTCATGTATCGTCAATCATTGTTCATTATTTAAGTTTATGAATGTGTTTAACTATATGAAATAATTTTGCATAACCTATTGAAAACAATATTTAGTACCCAATATTCAGGATTAGATGTGTATTTGGATGCAGGAGGACACCTTTGTTGCTAATGACTTTAGATTGATCATGGGTCTAAGGGAATGGATGGTTTAGTGAGTTTGTTAAGGTATATTTATTTATAGTCAAAGTTATTAGCACATTAAGGATAGATATTAAAAATTTCAATAGATAAAATTTTGAACTTTGGAAGATTAAAATGGAGGATCGACTTGAATATCAAGAACAATGGATTATAGTTGACCCACGAACGAGTCTGATAGGTATGACAAAGGAAGACAAGAAAATGATTGAATAAAATTTAAGGATTACAATCCAACTTTGTACTCTCTATATTTTTTAATGTCTTAGAAGAAGACATTGTAAATAAATCATGGGAAAATTTGGGGAATTTGTACTAGTTAAAATCCCTAGTCAAAAAGTTGTTCCTCGAAAGAAGTTGTACTTTTTGAGGATTCGATAAGATGAATCTATCATATAGCACCTGAAAACATTCACTAAGGAGAAAAATGTATTATTTTATTGTGTTCCTTTCCAGAATCATGAGATAGCCCAGCCGTGGTTATTGAAACAAATAAGATCACATTCAACATTAATGGCGTGGTTTCATCTCTATTGACAGAAGAGATAATATGAAAGAAAACTAAAGGCTCGAACCATGATGCCTTAACAATACAAGGTCAATTGGTAGATTGAGGGTTATATCTAAGATCCAATCTCATGGTTTGATAATGAAATCTTGTTGGAGCTGTGGAAGTCAGGAATTATTGATGAAATTGTAAGTTGAGAGAAGCTATAAAAGGAAAAAAGGACTTAGGAAGGCTAGTTCATTAATGGAAATACTTCACAATAAGAGAAATGTGATATGTATTTGGCCTCCACAAGTACACAGTTGGATCATGAATATTGGATAATCGACCCGAGAACATCATATAATATGACACCTCACAAAGTGTGGTTTTATGATGATCTAGGACGTCCCTAGGTGCATGATGGGGAAAACAATCGGCTGAATGAGTCAAGTTCTATTATGGCAGAAACATATAAAAAGAACAACAAAGAAGAAATACACTCAGCTTGATAGCAAGTATATCGACAAAAAAATGTGAGAATTCAAACCAATTTATTATTCTTCGTGAAAGATGGAGGAATCATAATTGTTCATATATTACATTAGTGTACATGCTTATATACGATGCTGAGATACTTGGATGACTACCCATTATGTTCAGTTACAAAGAAGTTATAACGGTTCAGAAGTTCAACCTTCAAGGAGAACCTATCGAGGAGAACTTGTCAAGGTGAATCTATTGAGGCATACCTGTCGAGGTGAACCTGTCGAGACAGACATTTCAAGGCAAGAGAAGCAGTTGAAGTGCTAGAATTTTTTGACGCTTGAAAAACTACCAAATGATGGTTGGATAATTCCTCCTTCCTTAAGAAAAAATGGTCTCCATTATGTATTCATTCAGGTGAGAAAACTTGTTGGCTACTTGAGTAGCAGAGTACCATTTTCCTTGCGTAGGAAGTTGTCCAGCTTATGCCACTTGAAACAAGGGAATATATTTCGTCCTTGTATGACATATGTGTTGTCCCACAATGGTGTATCAAAGAAGAGGTTCCTGAACATATGGATGGATGTCTTTGGTTTTTGTTGTTTGCAATTCTTTCTGTTCCAACAATGGTGCATGGCATGGTCGAAGTACATCTACATTGAAAATTGGATGTAGGAAAAGACATGCAGGAATGTCGAGCTGAAAAGCATTTTCTCCAATATTTTTAAGGATACTGTATGGAACATATAGCAAAGGTTTCATCTTTATGTATGGACCAATGAAGCACTCCTTCTTTAGATGTAACCAAACATGATCCCCAATTTGGAATGAATCAGGAATACGATGCTTGTCGTGTCGGGCCTTAGCTTTTGCATTTTCTCATTGCGACATTTACCGTGATTGCTTCTCGATGTTGTAGATTTGATATCTGAAATTGAATGCTTTGTCCACTTCTCGTCCTTCGAAGTCATTGTTGTTCGACTGTGTCGAGGAACTGATTAAGTCGATAGGAATTGAGGTTTGAAATTCGTAACAGATCTCAGATGGAGTGTTTCCTGTAGAGTTTTGTTAAGAACGATTGTAGTTGTGTTGTATGTATGGAAGGATGTCATCCCATGTTTGACAATGCTTGTGGTTATACATGCGAAGCAATTGTATGACTAAGTGGTTTACAACTTTCATATGTCCGTCTATTTGCGGTTGGAAGGCTGCCGACAAAGAAAGTCTCGTATCAAGTTATTTCCAAAGAGTTTGCTAAAAGGTGCTAACAAATATAGCATCTCTGTCAGAAATAATGGTCGTCAGGAGGTCATAATGTTTCCACACATGTTCAAAGAAGAGTTGAGCAGTTTGTTGTGATGTTGTAGTCTTCTTGCATGGTATGAGTATAGCCATCTTCAAAAATATGTCTACTACTACTAATATCGTGTCATACTGATGTTTGGTAGTAGGATATATTGTCAAGTAGTCCATATAAATAGTTTCCCATGGTCGACTAGGGAATGGAAGGGGTGTCTACAATCTTTGTTGTTGATTCAATGGTTTAGAAATGGAACAAACCATGCATGATCCATTGTACTTGTTGACATCATATTTAAGTGAAGGCTAGTAGAAATACTTTTGGGTGATAACAAGTGTTTTTGTGACTCCAAAATGTCCTGCAGTGTGCTATAGTGCGCATCCCAAATGAGCTTTTGTCGGCACTCACCATTCGGTACACAAAGTTGTTGAAGCTTGTATAGCAAGGTATCTTTCAGGAAGTAGTCGGTAGTAGAGAATGTGTTGGTCTGGAGTTGTCAATAAATTGTAGAGATATTGTTGTCTACTGAATAAAATTGTGGCCAAGTAGTGGTGCCGTAACCCTTCATACTCATTAATGTAGATTGTAGAGTAATGGGTGGTATTATGAGACAATCGACTGCAAAATTGGCTTTTCCTTTCCGATACTTAATTACCAACTGAAATTGTTGCAGGTAATTAATCCACCTGATTTATTGAGTAGTCTGTAGTTTTGACTGGGAAGGAGTGAACTATAAAGGTTTATGGTCAGTGAGGATGACCATTTCCTTGCCAAGAATGTAGTGTCTCCATTTCTTAAGAGCTTGCACAATGGGATACAGTTATTTTTCATGTGTCGAGTACCTTCTAACAGTGTCGCTAAAAGTATTGGAGTGAAACATGACTGGGTGACCTTACTTTGTGATCACTGTGTTGAGGGGATAGTCTGATGCATCCGTCTCAATCTAAAAGAGATGATGCAAATCAGGTAACGAAATAACTGTTGTAGTACAAAGTTTGTTTTTTATTTGTTCAAAATCTTGTTGTTGTGTCAGTGTCCACTTGAAGAAAATTTTCCCATTTCCTTTTGTCAACTAATTCAAAGGCCATGCGATGTGACTGAATCCAAGTATGATTCGTCAATATAAATTCTCTAAACCAAGACAACTTCATCTTTCATGAATGTTTTGAGGAATGGGCCAATATTTGAGGATCTATACTTTTTCAGGGTCGACATGAATTCTTGTAGAATTAATTACATACCCCAAATATTTGATGTTGGTCATCACAAATGAGCATGTGTCCATGTTCATTTATAGTCGATGTTGTTGGAGAGTGTTGAAGACTTGTCGAATTTGTTTGACATGTTCTTTCCATGATTGACTAAAAATCAAGATATCATTGAGATAGGCGACGACACTTACCAATGAAAGGTCGTAGAAGGTTATCCATGTATGTTAGGAAGGTTGCAGGTGGTTAAGCTGAAAGGCATGACTAACCATTCAAGCAATCCTTCCTTGGTCTTGAAATCTGTTTTCCATACATAGGTGGAATCGATTGGAATCTGGTGGTATCCTAACTTAAGGTCGAGTTTCGTAAATAACTTAGCACCTTTCAAATTGTCGATGAGTTCATCTATTCATGGAAGAGGGTATCTACTCTTCATTGAAATTTTGTTGAGAGCCCAATAGTTGATGCACATGCATAAAGTCCTCTTTTTATTTGGAACTAGGACGACTGGACTCTCCACAAGGAGAGGATCTAGGGCCTATATGACCCTTGTCAAGTTTTTCTGTGAATCTCTTCATTTTCAAGAATGGATCTTCTGCAAATAGATGTGTTAGGTAATGAAGAACCGGGAACAAGTTCAATGGAGTGTTTTACCTGACAATGTAGAGGTACTCCATTTGGTGCTTGAAATACATTCTAGTATTCTTGAAGAATGTGGTCAATCTATTCTTGTTGTCGGGAGCTGTGCTGGTCGATGAGTCGACTTGTTGCTGCAGTATTCATGGAATGTTGAGGATTTATCATGATTAATGCGAACTTTTAAGCATGATTGATAAGTATTTTTTTTATTTGGAAGATAGCATAGCAACCCTTGATGTGTGTTGTCACTCTAGTATGCCATACCATTGATTTTGGATTTTGACAATCACCTTCTGAGGCCAAGAATGATATGTATTGTGTCGATCCCATAGGTAAGGTTTTCCAAACAAGGCGTTGGCTATGGAAAGTGGTGCCACGACACAGACTACTTCATCTTCAAAAGGATTAATGAAGTAGGCAAGTTGACATTGGCGTGTGATCCTTAAGTCCTTCCCATCCTTCATCCAACTGATTATGTAAGGTCAGGGATGTGGAGTGGTGGCAAGACCTAATTTATTCACAAGAAATTCATAAACCAAATTCATTTAGCTACCATTATCCACAATCCGATGTAATGGATTTTTTTGAACCCATATCCGTGTATGGAACATGCATTCTCATTCCTCGTCATCGATAATAGTCGAGGTTGACAAAGTGGTAGAGGTCAAATCCAAGAGGGTTGATGCATCTGGATCATATTCTACTAGGGTTCTATCGAACAAATCAAATGTCGACAATATTTCCAAAAATGTATTCCAAGCTTTGCATTCTAACATATCATGCCATGATGACCTGTGATAATCACACCATTTCCCAGTAGGATCTTGTTTGCTGCGATCCATCTTGTCTTTCTGAAAGTTCTTCTTTTGATGATCGAGCTTTGGCGAAGTTGACTGAGAAGGGTTTTTGAACTTTTCAGAGTCGGTTGGTGACTTCTTGTTGGATGTTTGACTTGTTGTCTTGTTCACCAAACATGTTTTTCCTTTTTTTTAGCTTCAAATTTGTTGGAGTAATGAAATGCATCCACAAGCGTACTGACAGTCAGAAACTCCATCTCTTGCTGAATGTATGGGGATAAACTGCTGAAGTACTTTAGGAAAAGTAATTTCTCTTCTTCTTGGATGCCAATTCTAGCCATGAGTCGATAGAACTCATAGATGTAACTCTATATGGACTGGTCTTTCCATTTCCTTAGCTGCTGTCAATTCTTATAATGTTGTTCAAGATACTTGGGCGGTAGAAATCCGTTTGGACATATTCGACAAATTTTACCCGTGTGTCTATGGGGTCCTCTTCTTTTTCCATATTTTTCGATAGATTCTCCCACTAGCAGTGTATAGAGGTTGACCTATTTAAGGATGCAATGGTGATATTTTCTTCTTCAGAGAGTTGATTCACTACATAATAAGATTCTAGTTGTTGTACCCAATTGTCGATGGATTACACGTTAATCTTTCCTTCAAGGTTCGGTATGTTCATATTCATTTTCACTTTTAAGGGGCTTATTTTATCGGAGTGATGTCGCGTCGAGGATTCCTTGGAGTTTTAAGTGGCTCGCATGAGAATCTCACTAAATTGGGTGAACATTTCGGTTCACCGGTGAGCCAATGCTTTTTCTATGAGTTGTTCTATCTCGTCAGTTGCATGTCTAATGTCTGCTTCTTCAGCCGTCTTTTCTAAAGTTGAAGGAAGTGTATGCTTGTTTTGTTGAGCTTGCGAGCATGTTTGAACAAGCATAAGTTAAATAACTTCGATAGAATTTCTTATGTAACTTAAGCTATGCACAAGATATTTCTATGATACCAATGATCTAGGTTGTTCCCAGGTGCAGGTTGGGGACAATAGTTGAGTGAATGAGTCTATTTCTATTATGGTGAAAGCATGTAAAAAGAACAACAAAGCAGGAATACACTCAGGTAGATAGAAATTATATAGAAATACAAAATGCAAGAATTCAAACCAATTTATTACTTCTTCTCCATGAAATATGGAGGAATCAGAATTGTTCATATATTGCATTAGTGTACATTCTTATATAGGATGCTAATACACTTGGGTGACTACCCATTACGTTCATTTACAAAGAAGTTATAATGGTTCAGAAGTTCAACCGTCAAGGCAGACTTGTTGAGGAGAACTTGTCGAGGAGAAATTGCTAAGGAGAATCTGTCGAGGCAGACCTATCGAGGCAGGAGAAGCAGTCAAGGTGAGAGACTTTCTCGACACTTGAAAACCTACCAACTGCTAGTTGGATCATGTGATATTAAGAAGATTGATGACCGTAATGTTTTACTTGGATATGAATCATAAACCAAGATCGTTGGACAAGTAAAATTTTGATTGAATCTTCAAGATGAAATAACATGAACACTTATAGGAGTTCTGCGTATTCTAGGTTTTTCCTGAAACTTGATTGTGGTAAGTAAGATTGGGGTCAAAAGAGTACAATATGTATTTGAGAAAGATATGTTCAATATGGTGTGAGGATAAATGGTAATAATGAAGGGTGTTCTAACTTGAACCCTGTACAAAATGTTGGGTGAATCATACATCAACGAAAATTTTAATGTCATTTGTCCTATATCGAGTAGAACATTTTCCTATTTAGGAGTCTTGACCATGTTCTGGAATCAATGGATGGAACATATAGGTGAGAAAGGTATGTGTTCTATGTAAAATAAAGGTATGGTCAAAGGTATCCCTAATTTTATTAAAGAATTCGATTTTTGCGTCAATTGTATTTATGGTAAATAAAGTCATGTTAGGTTCTCATTTGGTGCTACAAGAAATAAGGGAATACTAGAGTTAATACATAGTGATGTGTTTATACCAGTGCTAGTCCCTTCACTATGAGGATATCAATATTATATCGATAGAATATTTCTCTAGAATGATATCGTTGTATTATTTGAGAAGGAATGATTGGATTTTGAAAATTTTCAAGAGTTCAAAGATATTTTGGAAAACTGGAATGGAAAAAATATCAATGTACTAAGAACTAATAATGGAGGATAATTTTGTGGGAAAATGTCTAACTAGTTGTTTAGGAAACGTGTTATAACATGAAAAAACATAACTCCATACACACCTTAACAAAGTGAAGCTATTGAAAGAATGAATAATATGGATAAAATGAGGAGCATGCTCACTCATATAGGTATTGCACAACAATTATGAGCTCAAGAAGTCAATACAACATTTTACCTAGTAATCGATGTTGATGACTTTGATTTATAGGAGATTATATGGGGCATGGGTTTGTAAGAATCATTTTATTTCACAAATTGGAGTATTTGCGTGTGATGTATTTGTGCATGTCCCAAAGGAGACAAAAAAAATCTCAACAACAAGTAAGAGAAATACATTTTCATCAGATATAAGGATGTAATAAAAGGATATAAGTTATGGAACGTAGTGAAAAGGAAGGAAGTTTATAGTTGATATATGTGATCTTCATAGATTTTAGAGATGTTATCGAGAATGAAGAGGTTGAAACAAAAACATAACAATAGAATCAATAGTTTGAAATGAACGATGAAAGTATGGATTTAATATATTCGATTGAGTTCAATGAAGCGTTGGTACAACAAACTCCATAAGTCAGGAGGTTTGGTCAAGAAATAAAATAATGAGAAAGGTATGGTCCACCTAACATTCTCTTTGATTTTGCATTATATACCATAGATGATGATCCTAGGTCAGTAAAGGAAGAAATTATTTTGATAGAGAGTAGAATATGCAAAAGGGTCATGGAAGAAGAAATGGAGTCCTTGGAAAAGAAAAAATATGGGATCTAGTTGCACTATTAAATAGGAGGAAGCTCATTGATAGTAAGCATGCATTCAGGAAAAAATTAAATGCAACAGGTCAAGTTGAGAAGTACAAATATTGATTGGTAGAAAAAGGACATTCTCAAGTCAAGCGAGTTGAGTTCAATGAAATTTTCTCACCTGTCAGTAAGCTAAATTTCATAATGGTACTAATGAAGCTTTAGTTGCAACATTTGATATTGAGACAGAATAAATGAATGTAAAAATAACATTTCTTCGTGGTGATAATGAGGAATAAATATATATGAAGCAAACAGAAGGATTTATAGTATATGATGAAAATGAGCTCAAATGTAAGCCCAAGAAGTATATGTATAATGGTCTAAAGAAATTTCCTAGCACGTGGTATCAAAAGTTTGATAAGCATATCTAGTAGCTAGGGGTTATAAGAATTTAGGTAGATCACTATATGTATTTAAAGACATGCAATGATAACATAGAATATGTGGCTTTATATGTCGACGACATGTTGTTGTTAAAGAATAAAATGGATTTTATAAAAGAGGTGAAACTACAATTATAATGTAGTAGACAATAGAATGCGAACCATATACAAAGAACACGAACTCTAGCCATAAAAATTCATATTTTTGTGTCAATAACAAAAAAAACAACCCCAAAACTAAAAGGAGTGAGAAAAGTATCAACTTTTGTTTTGCGGGGGGCAATAAAATTACAAATTTTTGGCAACTTCAAATGGTGTCATTGCAATCAAAACCCTAAATCAACCCCCAATTTGAAAAATAGATCTTATAGAATCACCCTCATTTTTATTTGAGGTTGAAATTTAAAAACAATGGCTTTAAGAAAACAAAATTAAAAAAAGGTAACAAAATTCAAAATAAACAAATGAAAAAATTTCCAATTTTGTTACAACAAAAGAAAATTTATAAACAATTTAAAAAAATAAAAAAAAATCTATTAAAAATTGTAAACAAAAATCATATCCATGAGCATAAATTCATAAGAAATGGTAATAATATCATATTCATGAGCATAAATCCTTCTATAAAATTTCATAATTAAACATACAATAAAATATTGATCTGGTTAATGGGAAACTAGCTTTAGCATGACTACTTTCCACCTAGAAATAGACACTTTCAAGTCAACCATGAACAAGTCACCCTTGAGCTGAGGTCATGGATCCACAAGTGTAGGTACTCTCAACCAACAAGAAAGGTGTATATTTTCTTATCACTGTTAACACAGAGCATATAGTTGTTCCCTTCTAACCATTGTGAGGAAAAATCCTTCCACGGTGAAATGGCTAAGGTTCCTTCCACAGTAAAATAGTTATACCTTAGCCATTCGAAAATATTTTCCAATGAAAAAAAAGGCTTACCTTACTGAAAATGTCACTCCAATTGAAATGATATAGGTATCATAACCAATAAATGATTAGAAATGGTCAAACCATACCATATGTTCACACCCTCCTCGATTCAACCGAAGAAAAATCAAGGAATTTCCCTCATATTAAACTCGGTCCATACATCCTGAGAACTAATAATACCTTCCCTTATCACTTTCTTTCTCTACATATTCCCTACCTGGTGAAATGGGATTCCCTTCACTACAGTCCCTCAGGATATCACCGTCCACTACTGGGTTTCACATGCAAGACCAAAGCATAGACATGTAATGGTTTTCGAGGTACTTTATTGTTGAATATACCAAGACTACAAAATGGAATAGATCAGTCCTCATATGTAACATCTCCAAATTTTTGAAAAATAAAAAAAATCATTCCATGTAAAAATAAGGCTGTAATTTACCTAGGTAGATAAATCCCATTTGATGCTATATTTTACTTTATGTCAGTCGTGACAAATATTTATTTTGAATTAAATTAACTGCAAGAGGCTATGTTGTATCTTCCAAGACATTACTTACATGTGTAAACATTGGTCATTAATTTCATGTTCTAAAATTTTGAATATCCTTTTTTCAATTAAGAAAATTGTTGTAACGTTGTTTTGTTGTTCCTTTGACCTTTATCCTACCTATCGGTTAGGAATGAGAGGTTCTCAAGTCTTACCTAGCCATTCTAGCTAATGCAGATACCTTGTTTTCCTGTGCAGGTGGAGGTGATTAAGTGTAAAGCTTCCTAGCTAGGTGGAAAGATCCTAACTACTAAAATTTCTTAGCAAAGTTGTGATGTTACAAGTCATCACTAAGTTATATCAACAAAACTTTGTGTAATATTTTAACCCTTATCAAAATATGTGACTAAACAAAATTTGGTTCATCAAAAAGGGTACTACTTCACCCAAATAATACAACGTACAAAACTTTTGTATTAAATGAAGAATTGCCATGTTAATGAGACCATATGTATTGAAGTAAATTATGAAGGATGTGGCTTAAAGGCCACCCGAGTGAGCCATGTGGGGGTTTTTACTTTTTCCATCTAGCGGTAGTTGATCTTGATGCTAAACCTTAGAGGTTTAATGGTTCTTCATAAAAAATGGGAAATTTTCCTAGAAGCTATTGTCACTCCAATTGAAATGATATAGGTATAATAACCAATAAATGATTAGAAATGGTCAAACCATACCGTATGTTCACACCCACCTCGATTCAACCGAAGAAAAATCAAGGAATTTCCCTCATATTAAACTCGGTCCATACATCCTGAGAACTAATAATACCTTCCCTTATCACTTTCTTTCTCTACATATTCCCTACCTGGTGAAATGGGATTCCCTTCACTACAGTCCCTCAGGATATCACCGTCCACTACTGGGTTTCACATGCAAGACCAAAGCATAGACATGTAATGGTTTTCCAGGTACTTTATTGTTGAATATACCAAGACTACAAAATGGAATACATCAGTACTCATATGTAACATCTCCAAATTTTTGAAAAATAAAAAAAATCATTCCATGTAAAAATAAGGTTGTAATTTACCTAGGTAGATAAATCCCATTTGATGCTATATTTTACTTTATGTCAGTCGTGACAAATATTTATTTTGAATTAAATTAACTGCAAGAGGCTATGTTGTATCTTCCAAGACATTACTTACATGTGTAAACATTGGTCATTAATTTCATGTTCTAAAATTTTGAATATCCTTTTTTCAATTAAGAAAATTGTTGTAACGTTGTTTTGTTGTTCCTTTGACCTTTATCCTACCTATTGGTTAGGAATGAGAGGTTCTCAAGTCTTACTTAGCCATTCTAGCTAATGCAGATACCTTGTTTTCCTGTGCAGGTGGAGGTGATTAAGTGTAAAGCTTCCTAGCTAGGTAGAAAAATCCTAACTACTAAAATTTCTTAGAAAAGTTGTGATGTTACAAGTCATCACTAAATTATATCAACAAAACTTTGTGTAATATTTTAACCCTTATCAAAATATGTGACTAAACAAAAGTTGGTTCATCAAAAAGGGTACTACTTTACCCAAATAATACAACGTAAAAAACTTTTGTATTAAATGAAGAATTGCCATGTTAATGCGACCATATGTATTGAAGTAAATTATGAAGGATGTGGCTTAAAGGCCACCCGAGTGAGCCATGTGGGGGTTTTTACTTTTTCCATCTAGCGGCAATTGATCTTGATGCTAAACCCTAGAGGTTTAATGGTTCTTCATAAAAAATGGGAAATTTTCCTAGAAGCTATTGTCTCTTCTTGTTTTCATTCTGTGGAGCTCTGCTTGGTTTCTATCTATGTGTTTTCAAAGCTTGCTAGAGGTTTCAAGGTGGGAGAGCCAAGTGGCTCGGCCTTCGACAATATTCCTCCGTAACTATGCAAACATAAACTTACTGGTGGATTTGTTTTCTTTATTTTTCACAAACCCAAGGATACATGTAAAAATATTGCTTGCAAGTTTTGAAATTTCGTTTTCTTGTAACTTTAAAATAGTTCTTATGAAAGTGGTTTGACCCCTATGTTAAAATGATGTGCATGAAGCATACAGATGGTTCTCTGCAAGTGATTCTGGGTTGTTCGTGGTGTTGGAAGACTCTACTGTTTGGGTAAGACCTATTACGTTGACTATTAACTTTTCATATGCTTAGCTAAGACATCAGTACTTCATTTCATTTTCATAGCAAAAGCATATAAACAGGATCACTGAAATATAGACAAGCACAACCATACAAAAGGAACACAAAGATTTATCCTGGGAAAACCCTAAAGGGAAAAACCCAGCAAAAGCTTCCTCAATATAGATGCCCCAAAAATATAAAAGATAAAAGATAAAACCAGCAAGGAGATCAAAGCCTGATCCTCCTCCTTCTCCAGCTAATTCTCTTCTCCACTAATGCGCTACACAAGTGGGAGAGTGTGCTTAAATGAGGAGAGCTACACCTCTATTTATATTCATCCGTTCACTTCAATTAACTCATCCGACATGTAGGCTCGAGTTAATCATGTAGGCTCGAGTTACACATGTAGGCTCAAGTAACCACACTGGGGTGCTAATGACCCACCTTTACAATTAGAGGGGACAACCTCATGACTCTTATTAGTTCTTCTGATTAGAAGCATCGGGGTACAAGATAATACAAGTGGTTCTCTCGGTAGGACCATCAGGGACCACAAAATATACATATAGAATATTCTTTGAAGTGACAATATTTCAACATTGCCCCTCCATGGATCTGCTAGCTTGTGACTTCGAGGACTAAACTGCGTTTTCCATGGCATTTTGGGGTTTCACTGCTGCATTTGACATTAGGTATGAGAGTGATAAGCTTCTCTTGTAGCCATAAGGTTTTGTTACAGTTAGAAGAAGGATGAGGAAAACCTTTCGACTATAATAGTTGAGGTGAATATTATTATGGACTTAAACAGTGTTAAGTCTTCTTTTTAAGTTCTAATTCATGTCCTGCGACTATCTGTAACTTATCTATTTGTTTTTAAAAGAAAACATGTGAGGGTTCTTATGAATGAAAACTTAGTTGTTTGATTCTCCATTTTGTTGTCTGATAGAACTTAGAAATATGACTCTTAGGTCTTCACTCTATCGTATTTTTTTTGGAAAAAGGGTCGTAGGTCTATGTTCAAAACGATTGTTAGTTATTAAGAATTGTTACATTTCTAAGATTTTATGCCAATAAGTTTCTGCTCTTGCCTATTTATTTTAATGTGTAGATGGAAAGATGAGTAAGAGATACGATCTTTGTTTTCTAGGAATATAGAGAATTGTAAGGATTCAACTTCTTACTCTGTTGAGGAAAAAAACCCTAATCCTATCATAACTTATTTTCTTTTAAAACCTAGTTCTAATATTGTTTTAAATTTCTAAAACATATTTGTTTATCTTATAGGTGGTCTATTGTTTATATTGTTCATCGATCTCAATCATGGAAAGAAATCCTAGTGCATCTATGTATAAATCGTTTTTAGTAGAATTATAGGATTTTTTTTATCTTGGTATCATTTTACTGTTCGATTTTTAAATATGTGTTCTACATAACTTAAAATGAGTCTGTGGGAAAAATCCCTTAACCACAATCTGTCTGTAAACTTATTTAAGTTATAATTGAGTTTGAAGTGCTATTTATCCTAACTGTATCTAGGGTTTTAATTTTAAAGTTTAATGTATTGGAGAAATAATATGATAATACTATAAGTCCTCTTTTTGCATTCTAAATTTATAAATTTGTTTAATATGGTGGTATCTAGGGTTTAGACCATGAGGCAAAAACTATGCTATAAATTGAAAACTTGGTTTGGAACCTTAAAAGTGTAATTATCAGTCGTGTGCTCTTTAATATGAAAAATTATTTTGCTTGTAAGCCTTAATGAGGAGATCCCCTGCTCTATCGAGGGTTCATTATATAGATATATATATATATATATATATTTTAATTATCTCTGCAATTTGTTTTTATAGGATTTCCATATGTCTTCACTAAAATTTGGATCTTATTTTACTTTAACCCTAGACTAACAGAGAAAAATACCACTAATACTAACATTAAAGCAGATTGAATAACTAAAATAGTAGTACAAACAAAGAGAGAATAAAAGATTCATTTCACTAAAGAAGTACTTCATAGAATAAACACATCAGTAAATTTAAACCTAACTTGAATAATCAGGAATGCACTTTTCTTTTTCTTACCACAATTTCCAAATATCCTACAGATAATAGAGTTCATAACATATACAAACATTCTACTTACAGCCACTGAGCGTACTTCCAATTAAAAATACAAACTTATAATTAAAAAACAGTTAGAACCTGGAAAATGTGTAGAAGGGGACAAACACCCAAAGGAGTATGTTCCACCCAACCTTCTCCCAAAGAAACCAATATTACTTACTTAGGACCCCTGAGCCCGTTCACTGAAACATTAGGAAAAATATCACTCGATATATTCCACACAGCAAACTTGCTACCACTTAGCACTCAATAGCAGACTTAACTCAACAATTCCACTTTAGCTATCCCCTCATCAAATTCCTTGTGTGCCTGAATTTTTCAGTTTGCAATAGTCACAAGGTTCATTCACTTAGAAATAGAATGAGTGGTGAGCCTCCTTCTCAATTTGATAGTATTTATAAGATTTCCTAGGTCTTTGGGTCAGTTTTGGAATTAAATGAGCCACCAAATCAATTCCCCCCCTCTCAGGGAACATGACCACAATTTTAGGGATTATGCTTCCTACAACAACTAGAAAGTGAAATGCTAGTGCTGCCAATTGTTAATCAACCTTCTACAACTACTCATTCCTCCTAGTGAATCAGTGAACACTCATTCACCAGTATCCCTTGGATAGATGTCTCTTCTATTTAATTATTAAAATAAATAATTCTTCAATTATATTCATCCTTGGCCAACTTGGTCATAAAACTTTACAATAAATTTAACATAATATTTTCTAAAAAAAATAATAAATATTTATTTTTCAGTTCTAGGTGTGTTACAAACAACCCCCCTTAAGTTCAACATCGTCCTCGATGTTGCTTGATTTTATTCTAAGTCTTCCTGGAAAAGAGCCGGATATTCCACCCGCATATCTCTCTCCAATTCCAAGGTTTCTTCATCTGGACCGAGGTGTTTCCATTGCACCTTTACCTATCCAATGGTGTGATTCCAGAGAAAAATTTCCCTCTTGTCAAGAATACAGTTCGGCTCCACCTGAAAATATCCTTCTGGTTCTACCTATATCACCTTCCAGTCAATCACATGAGTAGCATCATGTACATACTTTTTCAAAATAGAAATATGAAATACATTATGTATTCTAAGATTAGGTGGAAAAGCTAATTGATATGCCACTGACCCCACTCTTTCCAATATTTTGAATGGTCTGCAATACCTGGATGCTAATTTAGCACAACTCCCTAGTTGAAAGCATCACTTCTTAGGATTTACCTTAACAAAAACATGTTCACCTAATTGGAATTCTTTCGGAGTTATTTTAAGGTCAACATGACTCTTTTGTATGTCATGAGTAGTTTTCAAATTGCTTTGTGTTGATGTATTTGTAACTTCAGAATGTATTCACTTGTATATTTTATATATTGTATTTCATTGGTCCCTGATGTTCCTATCAGGAGAATCATTAATGTAATCAAGTCATGTAAAATCATAGAGGTTAACCCTAGTCCCCACAGTTTCCGGGCACTAGGGTTATTACACTCTCCTAGAGAAGTTGGCCCTGGTAAGTGATTGTCAAGTCGGAAACTATTATAAATAGAGAGTGATACTCTCTATTTGTAACACACACTCACCCAACTATAGTGCATAGGTGAGAGAGAAGAAGCTCACTCAAGTGAGAGAGAGATCTGCTATTGGAGATCATCTTTCTGTCTTTGGGTTTTACTACTGCCATTGGTGCTCATTCTATTTCTGAGGAAGTTGCGGGGTTTTATCCTTTATGGTTTCCTCGAGGAAAATATTTGTGTCTATTGTCTCTTGTAATTGATTGTTGTGCATCTTATTCTCCCAGATAATATCCTAAGATAATATTGTCTAATTGATAAAAATATAACATGGTGTTAGAGCTAACCTGAGAAGAATACATAGTGCAGATGTGGAAGCTACGGATTCTTACTTTTTGGGTCTCTCTCCATTGAAGGGCACATCTTTCTATTGAAGCAGAATCTGATTCTGAGCACTTTTAGTTTTTGACCTACCACTGCATTGGGAAATTAGGGATTTTCATTGAAGATGAATTTTTAAGTGAGCCTAGCATAGGTTTACTCTCCTCCTCGAAATCAAAGTTTAGAGACAAAAATAGAGGTTTTTGGTTGGGTAGAAATCTAGGAAAGTCAAACCCTAATTTTCCCTGGAACCAGAAAACCAACACTGCAGAAGACCAGCTCCAAATCTAGTTTTCAACTTCTCAAATTAGTAAGATCTAAATATTTTGTATTTCCATTTGAGTTTCTCAGTTAAGATGTCTCATCACACCAAGCTCGATGAAAAACTTGAGGGAGATGATAACTTCTGAGCATGGAAGTATAGGATCTCACTATTTCTTGAAGAAAATGAATTGGACTCCTACATCAGTGGAGACGTTCCAGTTCCATAGGGAGATGAGGATAAGGCCTTACACAAAAGGAACTTGATCAAGGCCAAGAGGATTATTGATGATTCAATCAAGGATCACCTCATACCATAGCTGTCCTCCCTAAAGACACCAAGAGAGATGTTTGAAGCCTTGACCAAGCTATTTGAAGGAAAGAACATAAATCGAAAGATGACATTGAGGAACCAGTTGAAGAATGTGAAGATCCAGAATGCAAATACCATAGAATTATACTTTACAAGCGTCTCCCAGATCAAGGAACAACTTGAAGCAGTGGATGAATAAGTAGAGAATGCAGAAATTGTGATGACCACCTTGAATGGTCTCCCTAGGTCATGGGACTCTTTCATTCAAGTGGGTTTGTGCTCGAAGAAATCTAATCACCTTCAGTAGGTTGTGGGAGGAATGCTCACAAGAAGAAGCTTGAATAGTAGCCCAAGAAGAAAAGATGGGAAGTGAAGATAAAGCTCTCACAATACACTCCAAGAAAATCAGGAGGGACTATCCTCACCCCAAAGGTAAGATTTCTCAACAAAAATATAACCCTAAAAGATATAGCAAATATTTGTCTAAAATTAGATGTTATACATGTGATGAGAAATGACACTTTCCTAGAGAATGTCCTAGAAACAAAGGTGGCTCTCACAAGAACAAGGGAAACAAGAGAAGACATCATGCTCATACTACAGAGGATGATGAACCTTCCATAAAGAAAATCAAACAAGAAAGTGATAATTCTTCAAGTGATGAAGAATATGTTCTTATTTCTTCCCTCACGGGAACTGTCACACATGGAAGCATTGATTGGCTTATAGACAGTGGGGCTTCCAAGCATATGACGATATTCAAATAATCCTTTGTGAAACCGTCCGAACATGAGTCACCTCACAAGGTGAAACTTGGGGATGACTACCAGTATCCAATAAAAGGTAGTGGTGAATCCGCCTATAATCCAGACTCTGGAAAGTCTATGAAGATGAAGGATGTCTTGTTTGTATAAGGACTAAAGAAGAATCTCCTCTCCATATCTGCATTGGATGCAAAAGGAATAAGGGTCACATTTGTAGATGGCCAAGTCCTTTTGTGGCCAAAGGGAAAGACTATAGATGATACAGTAGTGATTGGAGAGAAAGAGGGTGGCTTGTATAAGCTAAAGGGCCAACAAGAACAAGCCTTGGTCCATGACTCAGTAGAGCCAAATGAACTTTTTCATAGAAGGCTTGCACATGTGCACTATAGGGCACTACCACTTGCAAGAAAAGTTGTTGAAGGTCTTCCAGAAATATAGGAAAAGCATGAAGGTGTTTGCAAAGGATGTGCGAAAGGAAAGAACACAAAGAAGACATTTCCATGTACCAAGAGAAAGGAAAAAGGAATCTTGGAAATCATCCACTCTGATGTATGCAGTTTGATGTCATCTAGTTCATTGAGTGGGTATGTATACTATGTTTCTTTAATTGACGATTTTTCTAGGAATACATGGATATACTTCTTGAATAACAAAGATGAAGTATTCAGAAAGTTCAAAGAATTCAAATCCTTGATCGAGAACCACACAGGAAATAAAATCAAGACCTTTTGGTCAGACAACGATAGAGAATTCACATCAAATCAATTCAAAGAATTATGCAGAGATTCAAGGATTAAGAGGGAGTTGACCACTCCATATAATCTACAACAGAATGGGGTTGCAGAAAGGAAGAATAGAATGATCATGGAAGCTACAAGGGAAATGATTCATGATCAAGATCTTCACATGTATTTATGGGTAAAAGCTTCCAGGATAGCTATGTATGTATAGAACCATACTCCACACAAAGTACTCAAGAAAAAGACAACTAAAGAAGTATTTTTCGGTAAGAAACTACAAGTCAACCATATCAGAATATTTGGTTGTCTAGTGTACATACACATTCCAAAAGAAAAGAGGACAAAGTTATATCCTTCAAGAAAGAAGGGTATATTTGTGGGATATAGTGAAAGCTCGAAGGCTTACAGAATATACTTCCCAGGATTCAAGAAGATCGACATTAACATAGATGTAACATTCGACGAAGACTTGGCTTATAACAAATACAGACAGAGACCAGCTGAAGACCCTGAAGAAACAAAAGTACCAAGGATTCAAGATACAACTATGAACGATGCAACTCAAGAAGAAGATCAAGAAATAGAAGAACCCCAGGAACCTATAGATCCACCCCAAGAGAATAATCCTCACAAGAGGAAACCTACATGGGTACGAGAGGCTATCCAAGGTGTAGAAAGATATGGGGCTCCAGAATAAATGCACAGAGAGAGGAAAAGAACTATGTCCTACTCCAGATATGTAGCCCTATTATGTGACATCATTGATAAAGAACCTTCCAACTATGAAGAAGCAATAGAGAAGAAATAATGGAAGGATGCTATGATCTAGGAATACCAGTCGATAATGAAGAATGATGCCTGGGATTTTGTACCAAGACTAGAGGGGAATTCTGTGTCACTTCCAAGTGGATCTACAAGATCAAGCATGCTGCAAATGGCAGCATAGAGAAATATAAAGCAAGATTTGTGGCTCATGGGTTCTCCCAGAAAGAAGGAATAGATTATGAAGAAAATTTTGCACCTATAGCCAGATACACTTCCATCAGATCAGTACTTTCTCTAGATGCAGTAATGAAATGGAAGATACACCAAATGGATGTCAAGACTGCCTTTTTGAATGGTGTAGTGGAAGAGGAAGTGTATGTGGAGCAGCCAATCGATTTTGAGACACATGACCAAGAGACTCATGTGTGCAAATTGAAGAAATACCTGTACGGTTTGAAACATGCACCCAAGACATGGTACAATAGAATTGAAAGCTTCCTAACTAGTTTGGGCTTTACCAAGAGTAAAGAAAATTCCAACCTTGACTACAAGGTTGAGAAAGGGAACCCAGTGATACTCCTACTGTATGTATATGACCTGTTTGTAACAGGTGAGGATGGGTTGATTGCTGATACAAAGAGGAATCTTGCTGTTGAGTTCAAGATGAAGGACTTGGGTATGATGCACTAATTTATAGGCATGGAGGTGTAGCATAATGTAAATGGAATCTCCCTAGGACAAGGGAAGTATGAAGTAGAGATCTTGAAGAGGTTCGGGATGATGGACTGTAAGGCCATGACAACACCTATGACATTGAACCTGAAGCTATTGAGTGATGCTTCATCAGATTCGGTTTATGCTACGATGTATCATCATATGATTGGGTCCTTGATGTACTTGACGAATATGAGACGAGTTATTTTCTTTGTTGTGAACACATTGAGCCAGTTCTTGACAGATCTGATACATGTTCACCTAATTGATGCAAAGCATATTCTCAGGAACCTAAAGGGTACAATTGATTATGGGATCAAGGGAGGTGACTCAGAAGATTAACCTGGAGGATTATGTGGATTCAAATCGGGCAGGTAGTTCCATTGATAGGAAGAGAACTTTGGGGTGCTGCTTCAGTATGGGATTAGGTGTGATCTCTTGGTTTAGTAGGAAGCAGTCCTGCGTGGCACTGAGTATAGCCAAAGTAGAGTATGTCATAGATTATTGGACTAGTTGTGAGGCAGTGTGGATGAGTAAGATACTATCTGATTTGTTTGATATCCAATTGGATGCTACTTGCATATATTGTGACAACCATATTTTTGTGAAGTTATCGAAGAACCCGGTGTTCCATGACAAGTTGAAGCATATCGAGATCAAATATCACTATATCAGGGATATGGTGTAGAGAGGGGCAGTGAAGCTCCAGTATGTTGCGATGGAAAAATAGATAGTTGATGTGTTAACCAAACCATTAGCCAGAGTGAATTTTGAGTACTTTAGGGAGAAGCTTGGTGTTCTCCAAATCGAGGTTTCTTCCAAGAGGAAGTGATGAGTCCGTGAGCCCTTCTGACATGATGGTAGGATTGGTTCCTCCCATGGTCAGATATATAAGTGTTGTGCCTTTTTGACATGGTGGTAGGATTAGTTCCTCCGATGGTCAGATGTAAGTGTTGTGCCCTTCTGACATGGTGGTAGGATTGGTTCCTCCCATGGTAAGATATAAGTGTTGCGCCATTCTGAAATGGTAGTAGGATTGGTTCCTCCCATGGTTAGATATAAGTGTTATTCCCTTCTTACATGGTTATAGAATTGGTTCCTCCCATGGTCAGATATAAGTTTTGTGCCCTTCTGACATGGTGGTAGGATTGGTTCCTCCCATGGTTAGATATAAGTGTTGTGCCCTTCTGACATGGTGGTAGGATTAGTTCCTCCCATGGTCAGATATAAGTGTTTTTCCCATCTGACATGGTGGTAGGATTGGTTCCTCCCATGGTCAGATGCAAGTGCTGAGCCTTTCCACAAATGGTAGTAGGTGTGTCCTACCATGTTGGTGGATTTAAGTGTAGAACCTTTCCCTAGATGGTAGTAGGTGTGTCCTACCATGCCAGTGGATGTTAGTGTTGGGGCCTTTCCCTGGATGGTAGTAGGTGTGTCCTACCATTCCAGTGGATGTAAGTGTTGGGGCCTTTCCCTGGATGGTAGTAGGTGTGTCCTACCATGCCAATGGATGTAAGTGTTGGAGCCTTTCACAAATGGTAGTAGGTTTTTCCTACCATGCTGGTGAATGTAAGTGATGGAGCCTTTCACATATGGTAGTAGGTGTGTCCTACCATGCTGGTGAATGTAAGTGATGTATCCTTTATCGGATGGTAGTAGGTGTGTCCTACCATGCCGATGATATAAGTGTTGTTGATGAAGACATAAATAAAGGCTAGGCCTACAATCAGCATGAAAAATGGCTGGCTCTGTAGAACTTCCTATGATGAGAAGAATTGACAGATAACACCATTTGATCGATATAGAGGAAGCAGTGATGATCCAGCTTTGATGATGATCCAATGATGATTCAAATTTGATGATGATCCATATTTTATCCAGTGACAAAGACTTATGATGATGAATTGTGTCAAGAGAATACCTTCCTAGTTAAGAGGAAGTGTTGATGTATTTATAACTTCAGAATGTATTCACTTGTATATTTTATATATTGTATTTCATGGGTCCCTGATGTTCCTATTGGGAGAATCATTAATGTAATGAAGTCATGTAAATTTATAGATGTTAACCCTCCTATTTGATCAGAGGGAAAAGTCCCCACAGTTTCGGGGCACTAGGGTTATTAGAAAATCCTAGAGAAGTCAGCCCTGGTAAGTGATTGTCAAGTTGGAAACTAGTATAAATAGAGAGTGAGACTCTCTATTCGTAGCACACACTCACCTAGCTATAGCGCATAGGTGAGAGAGAACAACTGTTGGAGATCATATTTCTGTCTTTGGGTTTTACTACTGCCATTGGTGCTCATTCTATCTCTGAGGAAGTTGCGGGGTTTTCTCCTTGATGGTTTCCTCAAGGAAAATATTTGTGTCTATTGTCTCTTGTGATTGATTGTTGTGCATGTTATTCTCTCAGATAATATCCTAATATAATACTATCTAATTGATAAAAATCTAACACTTTGTATGCATTTCAATGTTAGTTCCAATTCTTTTAACAAGTCAGGTCCTAACATAAATATGTCAACTAGTTTACTCCATGTAATTGGAGTGTTACATTTTCTACCATATAATTTTTCAAAAGGACTAAGCTTTGTTGAAGCTTGATAATGGTTATTATACGCAAATTCAACTAAATGCAAATAATATTCCTACTTCTTGGGATAGTCTCTAACAAACATTCGTAACATATCTTCTAGTACTTGATTGACTCTTTTTGTTTGTCCATCCATTTGTGGATGATAAGCAGTACTGAAATTTATTTTCGTATCTAGTCCTTGAAATAAAGATTTCCAAAAATTACTAGTAAACTTAATATCTCTGTCAAAAATTATTACCTTCAGAATTCCATGCAAATGAAAGATTTACTTCATAAATATGTCAACAATGTTAGCATATTTATGAGTTGTTTTAACAGGTATAAAGTGTGCTAACTTACTTAGTTTGTCCACAACTACCATTATTGAACCATTTTGTTTATGATTTTTAGGTAAACCAGTTATAAAATCAAGACCGATGAATTCACATTTCCAATTTGGAATTGGTAATGGTTGTAAAAGACCTGCTGGTTGTTGATGTTCAACCTTAACTTGCTGACATTCTATACACCTAGCTAAAAATTCAGCAACTTCATTTTTCATATTAGGCTAGAAATATTATTTTCTCAACATTGCTATCATATTTTGATATCCTGGATGTCCGGAATAAGGAAATTTGTGTACTTCATTCAAAATCAGCAATTTAACTTATGGTATGTCAGGCACATAAAGTCTGTTTTTATGTAGCATTAATCCTTTTTCATTTAAACTGTAATCTATTTTTAAAATTTCAGATACATTCTAAGCTACCTTTTCTCTTAAACTTTGGTATTCTCTGTCCAGTTTTATTCCTTCTTCCCATTTATCCTCTAATTCGGTTTTATAACTGCTAATGGAAGCTACAAATTTTTTTATTGAATTTATGCTTAAGGCATCAACCACTTTATTTTCTTTTCCTTTAATGTGTTTGATTTCAAAATCATATTCGCTAAGGAAAACTAACCATCTAGTTTTCCTTGCGTTTATATTTTGTTGATCAAACAGATATTTTAAGCTTATATTGTCATGCATTAGCAAAAACCTTTTACCTATTAGATGATGGCACCACATTTTTAAAGCATGGATTATGGCAGCCAGCTCTAGGTCATAAGTTGCATAATTATTTTCATGTGTTTTTAACTTCCTTGATACATAAGCAATTACATGACCTTCTTGTGTTAGTACTCCACCCAAACCTTTGTTGCATGCATTAGTGTATACGACGAAATATTCGTTTGGATCTGCTATTTTTAAAATAGGTGCATTGGTTAATAATCATTTTAATTTTTTAAAACTTTCTTCTCATTTTTTATCCCAGACAAATCTCCTGCCCTTTTTTTGTAACAATGTTATAGGATTTGCGATTTTGGAAAATTCTTTGATAAATTTTCTGTAATAACCTGTTATTCCCATAAAGGATCGTACATCAGTTATGTCCTTGGGAACATGCCAATAACTTATTGATTTTATCTTATCCGGGTCTATCAATATTCCTTCTTTGGAGATCACGTCCCGTAGATATTGTATCTTATCTTTATAAAATTTGCATTTACTGAACTTAGCGATGTTCTCTTAAAACTTGTAGTATTATCTGCAAGTGTTCATCGTGCAATTAATATGTTATCTATAAAGAAGACTACAAATTTATGTAAATATTTGCTTAAGACACTGTTCATTAAGCACATAAAAGTTGTTGGAGCGTTTGTTAGCCCAAAGGGAATAACCACAAACTCGTAATGCCCTTATATATTTTTTAAAGCAGTCTTAAAGATATATTCATCTTTAATTTCGACTTAATTATATCCAGATCTCAAGTCATCTTTGGAAAATATCGTCTCTCCATGTATATGATCAAACAGATCATTGATGTGGGGTAGAGGATACCTATATTTAATTTTCATTTTATTCAGTTTATGGTAGTCTATACATAGACATAATGTCCTGTCTTTCTTCTTAACGAAAAAGGACAGGTGCTCCCCAAGGGGATACACTTGGTCTTACATAGTTTTTGTCTATTAATTCTTGCAATTGTAAATTTAATTCGTTAAGTTCTACAATGTTCATTTGAAAAGGAGATTTTGAATTAGGTACAGTTCCTGGTACTAATTCAATTGTAAAATCCAGATCTCTCTTTGGAGGTAGTCCCTGAATTTATTTTGGGAAAACATCCAAGAAATCCTGTAGGATTGGAACATCATCGAAACTTAACTTATAATCCTTATCAATTTCTTCATTATTTATTATGTGTACAGTAAAAAATTCACATCCTTTTCTTACATCCTTTTTCATCTGCAAGACTCATATTTGTCTAACAAAGATCTTCCTAGGTATTCCTTTGACTGAAATCCTTTCTCCTACGTTATTTAAACAAGTAAACGTTTTCTGAAAATAATTTAAAATCACTTGATGTTTTTTTAGCCAATCCATACCTATTAGGACATCATAAGATCCTAATGGTAACACATTTAACTTGACTTGAGTTTCAGACTAACTCATAATCAAATTACAGTTTTTCCACATAATTAACCACTTTACTTTTAGTTCATGTAGCTAACTGGACTAGAAAGGATTTTTCAAACTTTTTCAAAGAGAAACTGCACTTTTTCACTATGTTATGTGACACATAACTTAAACTAGCACTTGGATCAATCGGAATGGAGACAGACTAGTTTTTTATCATATCTTGTACTTCCACCATGGAATTTTGATGATTTGCCTGTCGGTTCTCCATGGTTGCATTTATTCGAGGCATTTCGATTTCCACATCTCCAACAGTTTCCTCTTCTTCAATGGTATGCACGTTGCTGAAGTTCTCCTTTATGTTCGAACAGTACTTGGCATAATGTGGTTCTTGACATTCCCAGCATTTAAGAAGTTCCTTATGTTCATTATTTTTAACAAAATTGTTAGACATATCCCTTCCTTTTGGTGCTATAGAATTTTGTTGTGCCTTATTTTTAAAATTCGCTCCTTGATAATTATTTCTAGAGAAGTTCCGGGGCTTATTTCCAAAACTCTTATTTGACTTACATCCTTTTCTCTTCGGATCAAAATTACTAGTTATTTTATTCTTCCATTTAGGTAAGCTTTCTCTATTTTTACTCTGTTCATAACAAAAATCAGCCTTTCTCATAGCCTCTTCAAGGGTTTTTGGTTATCAAACTCTATTCTATCCTTGAAGCTAGTGGGTAGATAGCTTTAAAATCTTTGTATTTTAGGTTTTTCATCAATTATGTATGGTACATGTCTTAAGAGACTTAGAAAATTGCTACTTAATTCTTTCATTGACATTAGACCCAATTTTAATTCATAGAATTCCTTAGCTCTTTCCTTGTAATACTTCTCATACAAAAACTTCCTTTTAAAATACTTTTTAAAGACTCTCCAGGTTAAATACTTCTCCTTAATATTTTTTACTCTTTTTATGTCTTGCCACCAAATATCATCTTTTTCGGTTAAGTTGTAAATAGCCATTCGGGCTCAATCTGTCAGAATAATTATAAATATGGAAATATTTCTTCATTCCTGACAACCGATCCTCGGCTTCTTCACATTTTTCTACTTCTCCATTAAACATGGGAGGATTTAGATTTTTAAATTCCCCAGAAATTTCTTCATAATGTTTATACACTCTCCTAGGTTTACAGCCGCTTTCACTACTTTCACTTGTGTATTTATACCTTCTGTTATGCGACCTTGTATTAACTTCTGAAGATGCTTCACTATCAGAATATTTTTCTATCTTTCCCTTATGTTTGTAGAACATTGTTTCATAATCAATTTTGTAAACATTTCTTTTATCTTTTCCTCTGTTATGTATTTTGTCTAATAACATCTAATTTAGTTCCAGAATTATTTCATTATCTAATTTTACAGTTTGTAGCTCATCTTTTAACTCTTTAACTGTTTGCAGTAACTTAGAAGGTGGATTATTTAGTATTACATAAATGTTGTCTAGATTGTTGTGTTGAAACCCATTTTCAACAGATGTTTTAACACCTTCCATTTTTCTGCAAAACAAATTCATATTTTTGTACAGAAATAGATGTAAAACATGATCAGTACATTTGTTTTCTTATTTGTATGCAAGTGATCCAATCAATCCTAGTGTTTGGAAACTCGCTCTGATACCACTTATAACATCTCCAAATTTTTGAAAAAAAATAGATCCATTCCATGTAAAACTAAGACTGTAATTTACCTAGGTAGATAAATCCCATTTGATGTTATATTTTACTTTACATCAGTCATGAAAAATATTGATTTTGACTTAAATTAACTACAAGAGGCTATTTTGTATCTTCCAAGACATGTACTTCCATGACATTACTTACCTGTCTAAACATTGGTCATTAATTTCATGTTGTAAAATTTTGTATATCCTTTTGTCAGTTAAGAAAATTGTTGTAATGTTATTTTGTTTTTCTTCTGACCTTGATCCTACCTATCGGTTAGGAAGGGGAGGTTCTCTGGTCTTACTTAGCCACTCTGGATAATGTAGATACCTTGTTTTCCTTATGCAAGTGGAGGTGATTAAGTGTAAAGATTCCTAGCTAGGTGGCAAAATCCTAACAACTAAACTTCATTGGAAAAGGCGTGATTCTCTAAGTCATCACTAAGTTATATCAATAAAACATTGTTAAATATTTTAACCCTTATCAAAATATGTGACTAAGCAAACGTTTGGTCATAAAAAAGGGTACTACTTTACCCAAATAATACAAGGTATGGAAGTTTTGTATTAAATTAAGAATTTCCATGTTAATGCGACCATATGTATTGAAGTAAATTATGAAGGACGTGTCTTAAAGGCCACCCATGTGAGCCGTGTGGGGGTTTTTACTTTTTTCGTCTAGTGGTAGTTGATATTGATGCTAAACCCTAGAGGTTTAATGGTTCTTCGTAAAACATCAGAAATTGCCCTAGAAGCTATTGTATCTTCTTGTTTTCATTCTGTGGAGCTCTTCTTCATTTCTATCTGTGTGTTTTCAAAGATTTCTATAGGTTTCAAGGTGGGAGAGTCGAGTGGCTCGGCCCTCTATAGTATTCCTCCATATCTGTGCAAACATAAACTTACTGGTGGATTTGTTTTCTTTTGTTTCCACAAACCTAATGATACAAGTAAAATGTTGCTTGCAAGTTTTTAAATTTTGTTTTCCTATAAGTTTAAATTAGTTCTTATGAAATTGGTTCAAGGTCCCTACGTTAAAATGATGTGCAGGAATCATACAGATGGTTCTCTGGAAAAGATTCTGGGTTGTTCATTTTATTGGAAGACTCTACGGTCTGGGTAAGACCTATTACCTCTCCCCTCCATGGATATTCTATCTTGTGACTCCGAGGACTAAATTGCATTTTCCATGGCATGTTGTGGTTCCACTGATGCGTTTGACATTGGGTATGAGAGTGATAAGTTTTCTTGTGGACGTACGGTCTTTTTACAGTTAGAAGAAGTATGGGGAAAACATTTCGAGTATAAGATTTGAGGTGACTATAATTCTGGACTTAAACAGTGTTAAGTCTTCTCTTTAAGTTCTATTTTCCGAGTCCTGCGAGTGTCTGTAACTTATCTATTTGTTTTTAAAAGAAAACCTGTGAGGGTTTTTATGAATGAAAACTTAGTTGTTTGATTCTTCATTTTGTTACCTGATAGAAATTAGAAATAGGGTTGTTAGTCCTTCACTCTATCATATTGTTTTTGGGAAAAGGATCGTAGGCCTCTATTCAAAATGATTATTAGTTATTAAGAATTTTTATAGTTCTAAGATTTTTATGCCAATAAGTTTCTGTTATGGCCTAGTTAGTTTAATGTGTAGATGGAAAGATGACTAAGAGATACGATCTTTGTTTTCTGGGAAGATAGGGAACCGTAAGGATTTGGCTTATTACTCCGTTGAGAAGAAAAAGCCTAATCCTATCATAACTTATTTTATTTAAAACCTAGTTCTAATAATGTTTTAAATTTCTAAAACATATTTGTTTATCTTATCGATGGTCTGTTGTTCAGATTGTTCGGTCATCTCGACCATGGAAAGAAATCCTAGTTCATCTATGTATAAATCGTTTGTAGTAGAATTATAGGATTTATTTTATGTTTCTCTCGATTTAGTATTTGATTTTTAAATATGTGTTATACATAACTTAAACTGAGTCCATGGGAAAAATCCTTTAACCACAAACGGTTTGTAAACTTATTTAAGTTATAATTCAATTTGAAGTGTTATTTATCCTAACTGTATCTAGGGTTTTGATATTATTGGAGAAATAATATGATAATACTGTAAGTCCTCTTTTTTCATTCTAAATTAATAAAAAAAATTAATCTTACGGTAGCTAGGGTTTAGACCATGAGGCGTACACTCTATTATAAACTGAAAACTTGGTTTATAACCTTGAAAGGTGCAATTATCAGTTGTGTGCTATTTAATATGCAAAATTATTTGGCTTGTAATCCTTTATGAGGAGATCCCCTTCTCTGTCAAGGGTTCAATATATATATATATATATTGTAATAATCTCTACAACAGATTTTTATAGGATTTCTGTAAGTCTTTACTAAAATTTGGATCTTATTTTAGTTTAACCCTAGACCATCAAATAAAAATATCACTAATACTAACAGTATAGTAGATTGAATAACTAAAATAGGATTACTTTAATAATTAAATAAAGAGAGAAGAAAAGCTTCATTTCTCTAAAGAAGTACTTCACAAAATAACCAGATCAACAAATTTAAACCTAACTTGAATAATCAGAAATGTAGTTTTCTTTTTCTTAGCACAATTTCCAAACAGCCTACAGATAATAGAGTTCATAACATATCAAAGAATTATACTTACATCCATTGAGCATACTTCCAATTAAAAATACAAACTTAGAATTAAATAACAGTTAGAAACTAGAAAATGTGCAAAAGGGGACAAACACCCAAAGGAGACTGTTCCACCCAAACTTCCCCTGAAGCAGCCCAAATTACTTGCTTAGGACCCCCAATCCTATTAATTTAACCACTATGGAAAATATCACTGGATATATCCCGCACAACAAACTTGATACTAGTTATCAGTTACTAGTAGACTTAACTCAGCAATTCCACTTTAGCTATCTCCCATCAAATTTCTTGTGTGCCTGACTTTTCAATTTGCAGTAGTCACAGGGTTAATTATCTTAGAAACAAAATGAGTAGTGATCATATTGCTCAATTTGATGGTATTTATAATATTTCCTAGGTCTTTGGGTTAGTTTTGGAATTAAATGAGCCACTGGCTTAGTTCCCAGCACTCAAGGAACATGACCACAATTTTAGGTATTATGCTTCCTGCAATAGCTAGAAAGTGAAATGTTAGTGCTACCACTTGTAAAACACACTTCTACAGCTACTCATTCCTCCTAGTGGGTCATCGAACACTCATTCAACAGTCTCCCTTAGATAGGTGTCTCTTCTATTTAATTATTAAAATAAATAATCCTTCAATTACAGTCATCCTTGACCAACTTTGTCATAAAAATTTACAATAAATTTAACATAATGTTTTCTGAAATAAATAATAAATATTTATTTTTTAGTTCTAGGTGTATTACATCATACCTCATTACAATGCTTTCAATCCTTCAGGAAATTGAGTCCATCCACCCTGATTTTGAATTATCCAAGAGAGCAGTCATAATCATCCAAGAGGATCTAGAGAGAGACAATTTGAATTATCTTATATCAATTTGAATCCCCTAGTTAAGGGTTGACCCAAGTTAACTGGAGAGTAACGACACCATTTACTAACAGTTACTAGAATACCCATTCCAATTCCTTCCAAGGCTAAATCAAACATGAAGGAGGAACTCGAATAGATGGATAGGAAGTTAGACAAGTAAATGATTCCTTCCTAAAATAATAAAAGAGGGGTTACACAAAGATTCACATAACGTTTGAGGTGTCAAGGATAAAATTATCTAGTGAGGGTGCATAATCGTCCAAGAGGAACCATAGAGAGACAATTTGAATTCCATTATAGCATTTTGAATCCACTAGTTAAGGTTAGACCCAAGTTAAGTCAAGAGTAACCACACTAGTTACTAGGAATTACTAAAATACCCATTCGAATTCCTACCAAGGATAAATAAAATTTCAAAGATAAAACACTCCATCCCAATAAAAACCAACTTGAATTAGTGTGCACCATTGAAAAATGAAGGAGGAACTCGAATAGGTGGAGAGGAAGTTACACAAGTAAATGATTCTATCCTGAAATAAAAAAAAATGGGTAACACAAGGAGTCACAAATTTTTTTAGGTGTCAAGGCTAAAATTATCCAGTGAGGGTGCACTTGTACAAGTGGGATTACAAAACCAAGTGTAACCTCACAAAGGAAGTTGCAAAACCACCAAAGGGGCACATTCAAGAACTACAAATACACCCAAGCACCAAGGAAGGCGCACAAAATCATGAATTAGGTTCAATATTACTAACATAGGCTCAAATAACAAAGATTTTTTTAGGGAAAGACACTACTCTTAGTCCCAAACCCTCATCACATGTGGAATCCATGACCTTCCGCTCACCACATTAGCTGTCCATGTTGAAGCTAGTTATTAATTGAAAAGAAAATAATAATTAAAATAACAATAATAATAATGTCCATAGTCCATAGCTCAGGAACCTAGTCCCACATAAAAACACAACAATAATATATGTCTAGGGGATTAACACACTAGGGGTATTACAACCTTGAAAAGTGGTGTTATCTTCTATAGGTAGATAAATATCCTCCACTTTTGGTTTTTGAGTGCGTTTAGTTATTGTGTCTTTAAGGGGATCTTATGGGGATACATATATTTGGATTTTTTTCTTTTCTTTTCATTTATTCCTTTTGAAATACCTTTCACCATAGCTATAGCAATGTCTTAGACATTAACAGATGACCATCGCTTATAAAGACAAGTTTTGTAGTCTTATAGTGGTGGGTTAGATGTGCTCAAAGGATATGCCATAGAGGGCATATTGAGAATGGGGAATGAAGGTATTTTGGTTTGAAAATTGATCATTATCTCAAATTATCTATCTATATCTTAACCTTCCAACCATGTTTTGGGGTATTGCAAGATGATTTGCACATATTTCCTCTTTGAGGCCATTGATGGAACATTCCCTTAAAAACATTAGAGAGGCCATTTGTGTGAATTTACAATTACTCAAAGATTGTATTATAGTCCAAAACTATGTATATAAATTGTCCTAGATAGTGACTGTTACTTTGAAACTACTCATGAATGATCTCGACAAATTGGGTCCAACGGATATATCTATGATGATATTTTTTATACCGTGGCTACTATTGCAAAAGTCATGAGTCTAAATATAAGACCATTAATTTTAAATTTTTGGATATTATTAGTAACTCCATGGAGAGAAAAATAGGTTAGAGTTGGGTAACCCAACCAAAGGGACTTAAGAGATCAAATTTTCATATCTTTACCTTCAAAAAGTAATTCCATGCATTGTTATCATAAAATGGTGGAGGATATGTATCTGGGAAGAGAGTGTAAGATCGTTGATCTAAGTTCATTTACTAATTATTTTAGAGTTAGATCCTCTTTTCTCAGATCTATACCTACATGTTTACATACCCCTTCTAGTATTTTACCATCGCAAGAAATTGCATTGTTGCTATATACTACTAAATGATGTAAGTTTGAAACCATAAATACAATATCCTTAGGTTACTTCGGTGGTTCCAAATTTTGGTTATTGGTGTATGGTAGATTGTGAGTGTAAACCATGTACCACTTATGATTTGGAAATTATTAACACCAGTTTATCTCAAAATGATTAATGGCTAATAAGTAGTATTTTGAGATGTACCACTACATGTTTTATTTTAGGTCCACATAAAAGGGTTGTTATGGATGTATACAAACATAACCAACATGAAAAAAGTATCATTGTGATATAGGTATGCCAAAATGACATTATTGGATCCCAAACTTTTTTTTTCATTGGTGGGAGTATTACTCCCTACTAAATATCATCGCATTCACATAATTACCAAATTCCATCTAGATGCAAAGATGTAGGAATTTCACTTGTTGGTTACAAAAGGCAGGATTTCTAGGGTCTCAAGGACAAGGGAGTGCCATATTCTATAATTCTTTGATATACTTGAATGGTCCAACAATAGTAATCAACCCAATATCTTAGGGAACTAACTAAGCATGCTTAATTATTCCCTTAACAATACTACCTGACTACCCATGTACTAGACAATAATATTCCCAATGGTTTTCCTTGTTTCCACTATAGAGAAAATATAGTTAATCATATTAACTAAATATGGTTTGAGGTTTCCTAGGGAACTTTTGATCTACCCAATTGTAGGTGGAAGTGAGATTATAGATACATGTGTTGTCTCATGAGGTACTATTGAAAGGGGTACCAACACAGATTATAAGGGTTCCCAAATAGGTGAAACCTCTTGCATTTATTGTGTGTATTCTTCCTTGACCATAGTTTTACCTAAACATGGCATATCCCTATGGTATTTAAAGATGTCAAAAAATTCTCTAGCCTAAAAATAAACATGAAAATTCTAGATGTGTGTGTGTTGAGGAAAGTTCTTTGATTACACTTGTAGTGTTCTTAACCCTTAAACTCAAAATAAAACCAAGTATATCGATATTTATGATGTGAGAAATAGAAATAACAATGCAAAATAACCAAACACATATAGAATTTAAATGAGATTACATAGAATAAAATTTGTACTTTGATAATTCAACAGAAATGTACATGTTCACTTGCCTCTTAAGGTTGAATAACCTTTCACTTGAGTCAATCTCTAAATAAAACAATATTTGACAAACAAAACCATCATGCCTCCTATCTCTTTAAGTAGGATTCTTACAAAATACAAAACTATATGTGGTCCTATAATGTTTTAGTATCAACTACCAAGTTCGCATTAAATAATAGAGATACCCTTTTACACTAATTAATTATCCACTATTATCTGCTAGGTTTTATTTGAAGGATTGTGTTGCATGTGTTACTTGTGTAACTCTTATGTATCTTAAAGTAGGTGGGCTTGGGAAAGAGCCTAACACATATTGCTCTTCACCATTACTTAATAAGTGTAATTTGTTTTGTCATGCTTCTTCCATGCATTAACGTTGTTTTTTATTATTTTGTTTCCAACATGTTACTATAGAAAAATCTATAGATAGGGTCACGTAATTGTTTTTATGAATAGAATATAGATCCATCTTAAACCAAGATATATCAAGAACCAAGAGGGATCCAATTTCTTGAGGTCTAAATCTTCTTAATCTAAAATTTTTTGCACATTAAGAAAAAAAATTACACCTCAATATATATGGTTGTTTTTTTGTTTTGTTTGAGACAACATCATTTGCAATTTTATTTTTTATTTTTTATGGGAATGACAAATTACGTAACGTTATGCAAAGTTAAATGTTACAACATCTCCCCCATATTGTGTTGTAGAGCACCTTACTACTTAATTTGCAGCGATATTGATGTGTTAGGGATTTTGCACTGGCATCCCAATACAAACATTATTACATGGTTTCATATATAAAGTGAAAAATTAGTATCCTCCATAATAATTTAACATATGTATAACTGTGAGGAAATAATATGTCAATGTAGAAATTGAATAATGAGTAACACAAAGGTTATCTTTCTCCACTAGAAATGATGGCCCATTTCATGGTATGCACCATTTTAAAACACACTATGTATCTTCATCCAAGCATCATGGTCACCTTTTTTCCACTCTTTACAATTACTTATATTCCACTCATAGTTTCATATGCTACAGTATGATTTTTATTCACACTAGACATGCCTTTGCACCATTATGGACAATTTGTAGTAATAATTGAATTATTAAATACATTTAGCTTTGATTCCTTTCAATTTCCTCTCTTCAATTAAATATGTATCATTAACTAGTTAATATGAGTATTTTTCATCCACTAGTAGAGTTAAAAATCTTGTCCCTTCTAGTATATGAAGAGGTAGAAGTGGTCACCAAGACAGAACACGTACAAGAAGACGCTAAATGCATTTCTGGCATGGAACCTGAATACCAGTGGGGGGAAATCTATAGACTGATTACCCGAAGAGAAGTTCCCGACATGGGCTTAGAAGAAGATTCCATATATGAAAACATTGAAAGATATTCCCTTATGAAGGTCGCCACCAGACCAGAGCTGTTCCCATGCTCTGAGGTAATTGGATGGATTCTGCCCTGAGCAGATGTAACCACAATGATTCTGGAAAATGTTGAAAGACAGGGCTATGCTGCATTTAGCCCTGGATATGTGGCGTTGGCTTATCACCTACCAGAAGCCCAAGTATTCTTATCCGATGATTGGCTGAATAGCATTAGAATGGACCTGGTAGAGACTCTTAAGAGAATGCTGTTGCAGGGAAAACATTACCGATACAGACCCACGAGTGAGTATGATACAACGAGCTTGAGGGCTCCCTACAGATTTATAGCTCTAATGCTTAATAGGGTCTTTGGGAGAGCCCATGGCAGATTCTTCAAGCTAGAGTGGATACCCATCATTTTTCATGTGGCAACCCAAGGGACAGTCTTCAATTGGGCCAGCCTTGTATCAAGCAGTCTTTCTTCTTGCTTGGCCTCATCCTTGGAAGGAGAGTCCCAAAAAAGGTCTAAATTTTATATGAGCTCAATACTCATAGAATGTATACTATGCAACCAGCCTTTCCCTGGTCTCAGGTACATCTGGGACAGAGAAAGAATGCCTATCTATGCTGCTTATAGACCATGGTGGGCACACTAGCACCACAGCCATTACAGAGAAGTCTATGAGCACTTCATTATGCCACTATACACACTCATTTTCCGGAAAGAGTGTGATTGTATGTCGGAGGAGGCCATGCAAGTGATACAAGATTATGCAGACTACTATTTAACTGAACATGGCATGTACTTCAAAATGTTTGGAGGCTCGAGAGCGCCTTCCCTACTGCCAAAGTATGCAACTGATTACATTGTCCATAAGGAGGCGGTCAGACAAGTGTTCCTGAATGGAATAGGCAGTTTCCTGTTTGAACATAAGAAGACTGCTTATCCTCCCTTTCCCTTCAGACTAAGAAGCTACAGGTTCACCAAGGTGAAACAAGCTGGTGAATTCGTAGAGGAGCTAGAGAGATTCCATTTTGGCGAGATGCCCTATCACAGAAATGACTCCCATGGTAAAGTGGATGATCATTGTAAATAAAATAAGGTGCATTTCGAATATACTCACCATTTTGATAGGGAATAATCTGTCTTCCGAAATGCCCCAAACATGACAGCACTGAAGAGAAGATTCACAAATAAAATCACCACCAAAGGTGGGAAGGGGGATGAACAGGAAAAGGAAGAGGAAGAAGCCAAAAGGAGAAATGAAGAAGCCCAGAGGTTGGAAAAAGAAGCTACAGAATGGTTGCATAGTGAAGAGGAAGGGAAAAGAAAAGATGCCCAAGAAGTAGCTGAGAAATCCCAAGAAGCAGCTAAAGAGGCAGAAGAAGCAGCTAGAAAAGCAGCTGAAAAAGCAAAGAGAAAGCTCGATGAGGAGCTGCAAAAGCAGGAGGCAGAGAGGGTGAAGTTGAAACAGACTGAGACAGAATGGTCAGCTTCTGACATAGCTGGAGGGTAGACCCAGGATGTTGAGAACCCTGAGGTTCAGGACCCACAAGTACCTGCTACTAGCACTCCCATGGTCCACACTCTCAAGCTGGTTACTTTTGTCCAGAAGAAGGGGGAAGAAATCCCCGATTTCAACACTGTATATTATGATAGGGCAAAGAAGAGAATAATGAAGAGAACAGAGAGGAAAGTAGAAGCAGGAAATATTCCTAGAAAAATGATAACAGATACGGCTATTATGTTAGGAACAGACCAAGATCCAAGGCTCACCTTGAGAGCTGGGACTGTACTCCTCCACACCTCAGAAGATAACATGGACAAGGTAATAACTAACTTGGAGCAGTCTAAGAAATCCTCTTCCCAGTTAAAAGACACATTGAGGAAAGAAAGGGAAGAAAGCAACAGGCTCAAGAGGAAATATGAAGATATGCAAAGGAAAATGAAATCCTCAAGAGCTGAAGTACATGCCTTCCAAGGAGAAATACAAGTTCTGGAAACAACACAGGAGTCTCTGGAGAGAGCACAGAAAGAATACCAAGAGTTAAGAACTGAAAAGGAACAACTACTGGCAAAGGTGGAAGAGTTAGAAGAGCAGCAAAAGATCCTCTTGGAGGCCAATGATCTGCACACCCAAGAACTGAAGAAGGAACATCAGGAACATATTTCCTCACTTACAACTGCTCTGGAGGAAGCAAGAGAACAACAGGTTAACCTCCAGCCATTCAAAGAGCATGTATTGGCCCAAAAAACCAAGATGTTGCAGCTACAGACTGCTGTTGAAGAAGAAAGATGTAGAGTGTTGCAGATCGATGGCTGATTGGAGGAGATCTTGGAAACTGCATCTTACTTTGTGGACAGATATCAAGACATCCTCGAGGTCCTGAATGCCAGAATAGCGAGGTTGGAAAGTAACGAAGAATCTCCAGCAGAGCTGCCAGCAAAAGATAAACAAGCCCTCAAGCGGGATCATGATTTAATAGAATTTGCCATTAACACCGCTGAAGATTTCAAGAAAGTAGTTAAAAAGACAAGGGGATTATGCACCGAGTTTTTCAGAATACTTCTCATCACCTACAACCGGTGCCAAATAGAGGCTGAGCAGAGGCTCAAGGCCTTCCTAGACCATGACTCATTTTTGGAAATTTTGCAGAAGAAATATCAGGATGAAGAAGAAAGAGTGCAACACATTAAGGCCATTGACGACCAGATTCTGAGAAGCGAAGTAGGCCATTTAGCAGTTAGTGTGCAGATCTTGGAAGACCAGCTTCGATTAAGCGCAGCCAGAGTAGAGGCCATAGAGAACCAGGCAGAAAAATTCGAGATCAACATTCAATTTTTGGAACCCTACGCATTTGAGGGTATCACCTCTGATGCTGCGTCATGGAAGAAGTTTTTATATGCTCAAGTGGGACCCTCCTCATGAAGGAGCGGTCATTATTGTAATTTGTAACTATTTTTTGTAAAACATTTAAGAAAAGTAGAATGTTGGGAAACAAGGGGTTGGGAAGCCCAAAGGTCACTTTGGGTTGCCCAACAGTCTCACCCTTTTGTATAAAGATAGAAAGCTTAGAAGGGAAAACTGGTGAAGACATATTGTAAGAAGAACTATTTCCTTTTGCAATAGAAAATTACAGTTGGCCTGTTGGAGAAAGCTTCGTGGAATATTCTAATGTTGTGATATGGATTTGTTGAAGAGGAACTATTTCGTTTTCAGCTTTGTGTCCATTAACCGTGAGACCGTTCTAACTCTTTGAACCTATGTTCTTGTATGAATGTTTTCCGGTTTATTTTATAAAGATTTCCACTATGAGTAATGAATGTTGTTCATAAACAATTGGCTATCTGGTTGTGAAATATCCTTAATTGTTCATGCAATGTGGGAAGAAATAATCAGCTAACTGTAGTTTCTCTTTATGTTGCATGCACACTTTACATTACTCATAATTAAATTCAGTTTGCTCCCCGGGGATAGATACATAGGTAGTTATTTTCATTTCATGGCTGCATATGTGATTTAGATGCTTGTGGGCCTAAGACGAGAGGTAAGAACCTATGCATCACATTGTGACGCTCCTTGCATCCTCATCACCCTGCATGGTTAATTAGGCATCTGCACATCATAATAAAGTCAAAAAATACAAAATACACGGTGAACTGGGCCACAACCGGTAAAACCTTTTTTTTTTTTGTTACTTGACCTACAGTAGCCGGACTGCAAACCCGACGGATTCCCTATACCAAAAAGTCAACGGGCTAGTTGGGAACATTGACTGGGGAGAATCCCTTTCTGTTGTTGCCTACGAATTTCCAGGTCTCAATAGTTCTGGCGCTAGAAGGAGGGCCGCCAGCGAATGGCTGGCCGTGGAAACTTATTTTTCCCAAGATTACCCCACCAGCAGATGTTTTGAAGCTTATAACCTGACCCAAGTACTTACAGGTTTCAGTTATACCTTTGAAGTAAAAAAACATGTTCTCACCCTACATTGTTCTGTGCTCAGACTCTTGTTCTTACACCTGTGCCTATGGCTAGAATAAATGCAAATCAGCCCAACCCCTTACCAGCGTGGAGAGCTAGATCACCTTTAAATCTCACTCTGCCTTTGCATAACCTACCTCAAGCCTTTGACAAGTTGTTGCCTAAGTTTGACCCTGAAGAAAAGATTACTGTAGATGATCACTTGCAAAGCTTTTATCTAGCATTAGAAGGGCTAAGGGCTGGGGAGTATGAAGATGTGGTCTGTAGACTGTTCCCGCACACCCTGAAAGGAGCAACAGCATCCTGGTATTTCAGCTTGCCCGCGAACTCTATTCCTGATTGGGACACCTTCGAAAGGGTTTTCAGAAGTAAGTACACAGCCCAAAAAACACACGCCTCATTGATGAAAGGTCTTGGTTTGTTAAGGAAAGGGAAGAATGAGAAAGTGCATAGTTTCACTCAAAGATTTTCAATATACCTAAAGAATTTTTCTGAAGCTGACAGACCCTCAGACAAGGTCTTAATTGAATATTATACCTCAGCCCTAGGACCTGAGCTAGCCATGTTTTCCAGGATGAAAGCCAAAACTACAATGGTAGAGACTTATGAAGAGGTTGAAAGGGTAGAGGCTGAAAGGGAAAGTGTAGAAGATTATATTGATTTACCTAGAGAGAAAACTCCAAACAGAAGAGCTTTATTGTTGTCTAAACCTATAGGTGAACAATCACATGATTATCAGAGAATGATGACAATGCTTCAGAAGCTATCTAACCGAATCATAGATCTGGAGAGAGAAAAGGAAGTTCAGAAAACTCATAAACCCCACTACCAAAAAGGGGAGGATAACAACCAATGGCAAGTCCCTCCACCAAATTTAGCATCAATGAACATAACAGAAATAGGGGGGGATAATTTCTGTACTTTTCACTAGCAACCCCACTCTGAAAATAAGTGCCCTCAATGGTTGAATTCAATGTCATTGGTGATGAATAAGTTGTTGAACTCCAAATTGAGTGAAGACAGTGATGAAGAAGGAGGAAAAGAGCATACTATAGAGAAATAAGATGATGATACCATGTTCTTATGGGATGGTGTTTCGTTGTTCAACATAGAAGAAAATGCTCTCAGGTCTCAATATACATCTACATCCACAAAAGATAAGAACCTAGAAATTAAGGACAATGCAATACTTTCAAAGATTAAAAAATTGCAGGAAAATGTCAAGAGACAAGTAGAAGTAAATGTTGAGGAGAAAACACCTGAAGCAACTACCCTCAACCAGGAGGCAGAGCCAAGCAATGAGAGTGTCAAACCTGTGAAAGATGTTGAGGAAGAAAGCACTGAAAAAGTTAAGGAAGTTAAAGAGGAGATACCCACCGCAAACCAACCTGTGGAAGAAAATATCGAATCAACTGGGGAAAGGAAGATTAGCACTCCACCTTTCCTTTTGACTCTGGAAATTTTGAACCATAAAGTACATAATTGTCTGGTGGACTCTGGATCATCAGTGAATGTCATGCCTCTTGCAATCTGCATAAAGCTTAATGGGCAGCTAAAACCTACTGATTGGGATGTCACTCAACTAGACAAGACTAGTGTCAAAGTAGTGGGGGAGATGAAGAATGTTTTGATTCGATTGTCTGCAAATAAAAAGATACGTCAGTACCTTGATATTGTAGTAGCAGACATACCTGATGGTTATGGATTGATCTTGAATCAAGATTGGGCAGCCCGCCTCGATGGGTACTTTGCTTCCGACTGGTCACACTTGTTGATGCCTCAGAAGGGAAGCCCAAACCTAATTAAGATTTTAAGAGAGCCCTACATGAAGCACAATGTCACTGGGCTAGGAGAGGGAAATGAATCTACTGATTCTGTCCTGGGAAACTATCTGACTGAGCTTAAGCTAAGACATCTTACTCCGAGAAAGGCCAGTTATATTATTGACACTCAGCCTGAGCTCCTTCAACTTCCTCAGGCTGAGAGGGATGATTATAAGATAATAGACATGTGTTCAATATCAAAAATAGCAGAGCTAGATCATGGATAGATGTCTCATGTCTATAATCCAGCCCACCCTCGAACTCCCTAAGATTGAAGATATTCAGGAGTGGGAAAATTTTTTTTTCTTTTTGCCTTGTACATAAATAATGATGTTTTCTGTAATGCTTTGATGCTGTTTTCTTTTCGATCATTTGATTTGATGCTGCTTTCTTTATTTTTACTGCTTTGTTAGTAGTTTCTGTTTTTGAATAAAGAGGCAAAATTTGGTTGCAATGGGAGCATCAGGGTTCTTTATTAACTGAAATCTTGAGCAAAAGACTATGCTTTAAAGTATAGAACATCTTCTAGTGGCAGTGTCCCTAACTGGCTATGCACTCATTGAAGTCTTACTTAACCCCTGTAAATAACTCAGAAGTAAAAGAGGTCTGGAATACTATTTCGAGGCCCCATCCATTTCACATATTAAATATCCAAGGGGGTGACAGCAAAAGACCCACGGAAAGGAAGCAGAGTAAATAGTATATCATATATAAATGATCTCATGCCATAATTTTAGAAAAGCTAAAAGCTATCAAGAGTCAAAACTCCTTAAAGAAAAACAATACATATCAAAGCAAAGTATCAAAGCATAAAGACTAAATTGCCAAAAGATCCTCTCCGCCCGTGGACTGAAACATGAAGCACACTGTTCACACAAAAGGAAACTATGGGATAGAGGATCCTGAATTAAAATTCAGTAAGAAAGGCATGCAGGAGGACTCATATCAAAATAACTAAAGTTCAAAAGACACAAAAGTGCAGTTGGCATGGGAATGAGGAACAAAAGGATAATATTGTTTACTATTTGTTACAATCCTGTGGTGTCCAAGCTGGAAACTACCTAAGGACATGCAAAATAAACCTCACTTATTTGGCCTCAAAAGAGTTATTCAGACTTGCAATATTTCTGATGTTACCATTTCCCAAAGAATAGACTACTTCTCAATGGTTTAAATGCTTAAGTTGACCAGCCCAGGGATACGAACATCTAGAAGATTTAAGCTTTTATTCAGAAGGTCTTGCGCTGGGAAGGAGTTAATTCAGAAATATGGGGTTCACCAGGTAGTAGCCAATTGTTGCAGCTGCAACAATTTTCCCAAAATTCCCAAAAAAAAATTTAGGACCCTCCTTTTGCTTGAATTAGTTTGATCGTCTTCTTGGATTTGGTTTGAGAACGTTTCAGAAAGACTTGCTTATGCTTGGATTGATCTACAACTATTTTCCAAATTTCTAAAATGATTAAGAATTTCAATGATTGATCAAACCTTCATCATTTGCCTTTAATTACGTTTGAATCCGGTCTGGATCGGAAGGTATTTTGCTTTGATCTTCCGCCGTTGTGTGTGAGTCTTTGTTTCCGTCTTCCACCGTTGCGGGTGAGTCTGCATTTTCGTCTTCCGATCCGTCAGCTGATTTTTTGGTTTATGTCGGAAGGTTTTGGTCATGTTTTTCTCCGTCGTTGCGGATGGATGTTTGGTTTTAACTTCAAATTTTATCCTGATTCGGTTGGCGAAATCGGCTGGGGTTTGGTTTTTTATTGGAACCATTGTCACTTCTTCTTCCACTGTTGCAAACAGATTTTTGGTTTGACTTCGATTATTTTTTTTTCGATTTCTTTGTTTTCATGTCGGATGCCTTTTGTTGTTGCATCGGAAGTTTTCTGATTATTTTCTTCTGCCGTTGCGGCTCCCAAAAGGGTTTAGCGCCCGATGTATAAAGCGATCCGTCGGCTGACGCATCATCCTTTAGTCGCTTTCCCGAAGTCTTTTTCTTTTCCGCCGTTGTGGCTGCCAAGCTCTAAGCTTTCCGAGCCTTTAAGTGTTGTTGCTTCCGGCTTAAGTCTCGTTGCGGATGTTGGGAGGTACCAATCTTGCCGATATAGTTTCCTTCCGATTTAGGCTTTACTCCTGGTTATCCCCGCCGTTGCAGAAGGATTTTTGCTTTGGCCGTCCGCCGTTGCAGACAGACGATTACTCTCAACCTCTGATTACAAAGCTCTCCGACGTTCGATTTTTAGTTTTTCCCACCATGCATATTCCCACGGATGACTTCGCACTTTGGACTTCCGTCGTTGCGGACCGAAGTTCACTTTCAACTTCCGACCCAAAGACAGTCCGCCATCTGATATTTTACCCACCGGTGAAGTTGGCCGTGTGTATATAAATGGAGTCGAGTTGTTGGATTATTCGATTGTTGTTTTTCGACTGTCGAGCATTGTCATCGTCGCGCTGTCATGTTCTCAAGCTAGTGAAGGACCCCTTGGTTGGTGTACTTGCATCCAGGTGGCAATTGTGGAATCCTGACCGTCGTTGACCCACCATACTCGCCGTATTGCCAGGTAGGCTCTTCATTTTTCCCTTTCCGTTTGAGTTGTTGGTGGTTTTCTATGATGGTTTGCTTCCCCGGTCGTCTTCCTCGTCCCGTTCAATTAGACGCCTATAAAGGTGGAGTTTTATCCTTTTGACCATGGGGTGGGGCATTTTAACCCCGAAGCAGTTTTTTTCCCACAGCGTTCCATTTGCAACCTTGCGCGTAGTGGATGGGGGTTTGGTGTAGGCGGCCGTTACGCCGTCTGTGCCAAGCCACCCTGTGTGTAAATATAGGTTTATAGGGGAGGGGGGTTTGTGGTTTTCTGTAGCATCTGGGGGGTTGCCCTTTTACCCATATCCCCGAGCCCTAGTCATTGTTTCCTACGTGGTCCTGTGCAACCCATTTCTTGCTCAGTTTTGAACCGGGTCCAGGGCAGAGGGTGTACCGTGATGCATAATTCTACACCATAGGTTGCATTGGGGGTTTCTCTTTGATCAAACGCGCCCTAGAAACCCGCATCCTCGAATAGCCACCATTTAGCCACACGGTTCCACGCGTAGTTATATTTAAACCCTAACCTGTGGAGGGGATGCGTCGCAGCGTTCAGTTTGTTAACTAGAAGTCGCAGGGGTAGTGGTGTTAAAAGCTTCATTTAAGGGCTTGCGTAGCTTTCCCCTATCTGTCCCGCGCAGTGTTTTGATAATGGCACCCGCAGAGAGCAGGAGTTGTCTTCGCGCTAATGTAGATGTTTCTCCATCCGATTGCATTATGAGAAATGTTTGGTTTTGGAAAACAGTGGTGGCTTGCATAATCTTACTGCATATAACTCTTTCAATCATGCTAGACATAGACTAATTCACTGAACAATGCACATTATGTTTCAATAGCTCTATTAGTAAGGTCATACACATAAGTTAGCTTCGTTAACTAATTGATGTCATGATACACATAAAAGAACTAAAACGCTGCACCTTGTCATATAAGTGTCTGCAACTGGAATTGCTTAATGTTACAATGTTATATATGGCAGGAAGAATTCGAGCTCACAATGTCAAAAAGACAAAAGAAGAAGGCCCCTGTGGTCGAAGAAGAGCCAGAGGTAGAAGTGGTCACCAAGACAGAACACGTATATGAAGACACTAAATGCATTTTTGGCGTGGAACCTGAATACCAGTGGGGGGAATCTATAGACTGATTACCCGAAGAGAAGTTCCTGACATGGGCTTAAAAGAAGTGTCCATATATGCAAACATTGAAAGATCTTCCCTTATGAAGGTCGCCACTAGACCAGAGCTGTTCCCATGCTCTGAGGTAATTGGCTGGATTCTGCCCCAAGCAGATGTAACCACAATGATTCTGGAAAATGTTGAAAGACAGGGCTATGCTGCATTTAGCCCTGGATACGTGGAGTTGGCTTATCACCTGCCAGAATCCCAAGTATTCTTATCCGATGATTGGCTGAATAGCATTAGAATGGACCTAGTAGAGACTCTTAAGAGAATGCTGTTGCAGGGAAAAAATTATCGATACAGACCCACGGGTGAGTATGATATAGCGAGCTTGAGGGCTCCCTACAGATTTATAGCTCTAATGCTTAATAGGGTCTTTGGGAGAGCCCATGGCAGATTCTTCAAGCTAGAGTGGATACCCATCATTTTTCATGTGGCAACCCAAGGGAAAGTCTTCAATTGGGTCAGCCTTGTATCAAGCAGTCTTTCTTCTTGCTTTGCCTCAGCCTTGGAAGGAGAGTCTCCAAAAAGGTCTGAATTTTATATGAGCTCAATACTCATAGACTGTATACTATGCAACCAGCCTTTCCCTGGTCTCAGGTGCATCTGGGATAGAGAAAGAATGCCTGTCTATGCTGCTTATAAACCATTGTGGGCACACCAGTACCACAGCTAATACAGAGAAGTCTGTGAGCACTTCATTATGCCACTATACACACTCATTTTCCAGAAAGAGTGTGATTGTATGTCCGAGGAGGCCATGCAAGTGATACAAGATTATGCAGACTACTATTTAATTGAACATGGCATGTACTTCAGAATATTTGGAGGATCGAGAGCGCCTTCCCTACTGCCAAAATATGCAACTGATTACATTGTCCATAAGGAGGCGGCTAGACAAGTGTTCTTGGATGGAATAGGCAGTTTCCTGTTCGAACATAAGAAGACTGCTTATCCTCCCTTGCCCTTCAGACTAGGAAGCTACAGGTTCACCAAGGTGAAACAAGCTGGTGAATTCGTAGAGGAGCTAGAGAGATTCCATTTTGGTGAGATGCCCTATCACATAAATGACTCCCATGGTAAAGTGGCTGATCATTGTAAAGAAAATAAGGTACATTTCGAATATACTCACCATTTTGATAGGGAAGAATCTGTCTTCCGAAATGCCCCGAACATGATAGCACTGAAGAGAAGATTCACGAAGAAAATCACCACCAAAGGTGGGAAGGGGGATGAACAGGCAAAGGCAGAGAAAGAATCCAAAAGGAGAAATGAAGAAGCCCAGAGGTTGGCAAAAGAAGCTGTAGAATGGTTGCACAGTGAAGAGGAAGGGAAAAGAAAAGCTTCCCAAGAAGCAGCTGAGAAATCCCAGGAAGTAGCTAAAGAGGCAGAAGAAGCAGCTAGAAAAGTAGCCGAAGAATTGAAGAGAAAGCTCGATGAGGAGCTGCAAAAGCAGGAGGCAGAGAGGGTGAAGTTGACACATACTGAGATAGAACAATCAGCTTCTGACATAGCTGGAGGGCAGACCCAGGATGTTGAGAACCCCGAGGTTCAGGACCCACAAGTACCTGCTGCCAGCACTCCCATGGTCCCCACTCTCAAGCTGGTTCCTTTTGTCCAGAAGAAGGGGGAAGAAATCCCTGATTTCAACACTATATATTATGATAGGGCAATGAAGAGAATAATGAAGAGAACAGAGAGGAAAGTAGAAGCAGGAAATATGCCTGGCAAAATGATAACGGATACGGCTGTTATGTAAGCAACAGACCAAGATCCAAGGCTCACCCTGAGAGCTGGGACTGCACTCCTTCACGCCTCAGAAGATAACACAGACAAGGTAATAACTGACTTGGAGCAGTCCAAGAAATCCTCTGCCCAGTTAAAAGACACATTGAGGAAAGAAAGGGAAGAAAGCAACAGGCACAAGAGGAAATATGAAGATATGCAAAGGGAAATGAAATCCTCAAGAGCTGAAGTACAGGCCCTCCAAGGAGAAATACAAGTTCTGGAAACAACACAGGAGTCTCTGAAGAGAGCACAGAAAGAATACCAAGAGTTAAGAACTGAAAAGGAACAACTACTGGCAAAGGTGGAAGAGTTATAAGAGCAGCAAAAGATCCTCTTAGAGGCCAATGATCTGCACACCCAAGAACTGAAGAAGGAACATCAGGAACATATTTCCTCGCTTACAACTGCTCTGGAGGAAGCAAGAGAACAACATGTTAACCTCCAGCCATTCAAAGAGCATGTATTGGCCCAAAAAACCAAGATGCTGCAGCTACAGATTACTGTTGAAGAAGAAAGATGTAGAGTGCTGCAGATCGATGGCCGATTGGAGGAGATCTTGGAACCTGCATCTTACTTTGTGGACAGATCTCAAGACGTCCTCGAGGTCCTAACTTCCAAAATAGCGAGTTTGGAAAGCAACGAAGAAGCTCCAGCAGAGCTGCTAGTAAAAGATAAACAAGAGCTCAAGCGGGATCATGATTTAATAGAATTTGATATTAACACCACCGAAGATTTCAAGAAAGCAGTTAAAAAGACAAGGGGATTATGCACTGATTTTTTCAGAAGACTTCTCATTACCTACAACCGGTGCTAAATAGAGGCTGAGCAGAGGCTCGAGGCCTTCCCGAACCATGACTCATTTTTGGAAATTTTGCAGAAGAAATATCAGGATGAAGAAGCAAGAGTGCAGCACATTAAGGCCATTGACGACCAGATTCTGAGAAGTGAAGTAGGCCATTCAGCAGTTAGTGTGCAGATCCTGGAAGACCAGCTTCGATTAAGCGCAGCCAGAGTAGAAGCCATAAAGAACTAGGAAGAAAAATTTGAGATCAACATTCAATTTTTGGAACCCTGTGCATTTGAGGGTATCGCCTCTGATGCTGCGTCATGGAAGAAGTTTTTAGATGCTCAAGTGGGACCCTCCTCATAAAGGAGCAGTCATTATTGTAATTTGTAACTATTTTTTGTAAAACATTTAAGAAAAGCAGAATGTTGGGAAACGAGGGGTTGGGAAGCCCAAAGGTCACTTTGGGCAGCCCAACAGTCTCACCCTTTTGTATAAAGATAGAAAGCTTATAAGGGAAAATGAATTTTTCCTCGCGAGACTGGTGAAGACATATTGTAAGAAGAACTATTTCCTTTTGCAATAGAAAATTACAGTTGGCATGTTGGAGAAAGCTTGGTGGAATATTCTAATGTTGTGCTATGGATTTGTTGAAGAGGAAATATTTCGTTTTCAGCTTTGTGTCCATTAACCGTGAGACCGTTCTAACTCTTTGAACCTATGTTCTTGTATGAATGTTTTTCGGTTTATTATATGAAGATTTCCACTATGAGTTATGAATGTTGTTCATAAACAATTGGCTATCTGGTTGTGAAATATCCTTAATTGTTCATGCAATGTGGGAAGAAATAATAAGCTAACTGTATTTTCTCTTTATGTTGCATGCACACTTTACATTACTCATAATTAAATTCAGTTTGCTCCCGGGGATAGATAGATAGGTAGTTAGTTTCATTTCATGGCTACATATGTGATTTAGATGCTTGTGGGCCTAAGACGAGAGGTAAGAACCTGCGCATCACATTGTGACGCTCCTTGCATCCTCATCACCCTACATGGTTAATTAGGCATCTGCACATCATAATAAAGTCAAAAAATACCAGAACCGGTAAAACCTTTGTTTTTTTTGTTACTTGACCTACGGTAGCCGGACCGCAAACCGGACGGATTCCCTATACCAAACAGTCAACGGGCTAGTTGGGAACGTTGACTGGGGAGAATCCCTTTCTGTTGTTTCCTGCGAATTTCCAGGCCTCAACACCTTCCTTGGTCATATTGTTTCTTCCTGCAGTCATATGCATAATGACCAAATTTCTTACAATAATGACATTGAACTTTTTATTTATCAAACCTCTGGTCACTTGGCTAACTTGGGTTTTGATTATCTCCTCTACCATCGACATTTGCAAGACTTTTGCCTCATCCTCCTCTAGAAGAACTTCTTCCTCTGCCTCTGAAGTTGTTTCCCCCCCTGCCTTTACCACGGCTTATGGATGACTATGCTATGAATGCACCTTCCAATGATGTTTGTGTTTTGCTGAGTCTGCGTTCATGATTGATGAGTGAAGCTTCTAGCTCATCAATAGTAAATGTCGACATGTCTGTGTGTTCTTCTAAGGTCACAACCAAGTTTTCAAATTTTGGGGAAAGACTTCTGGGAATTTTTTCAACCACTCTTTGGTCTTCTCTGGATTCTCCATGAGATTTCAGTTGGTTTATCAAACCAACAACTCTGGTGTAGAATGTGTCTACAGTCTCTGAATCTTTCATGGACAGAGATTCAAAATCTCTTCTCAGAATTTGCAACTTGGAAGTCTTTACCTTTCCCAAACCTTGATAGGCGGTCTCCAATGTGTCCCATGCTTGCTTAGCATTAATTTTTGCTGCTACTCTTGGGAGTATGCTTTCATGCATGGCTTGGTGTATGTAGAACAAAGCTTTTCCATCTTTCTTCCTCTATTCCTTGAAGACATCTTTCTTAGCTTGTGTGAGATTTTTATATGTTGTCATGTCCATTGGTTCTGCATAACCATGGTGGACTATCTCCCAGAAATCTTGACCTTTGAACAAATCCTTCATAGTTAGAGACCAATATTCATAATTCTTTCCTGTAAAAATTGGATTTTGCAATGAACTAGAAGTGGAAGCCATTTTTAATTTTTAATTAACTTTCCATAGAAAATTACTTTTTCACTTTTTAAGGCAATATCTCTTTCCTAAACCTCTCTCTGATACTAATTAGCCAAAATCGATCCGACTAAACTTGAGTTTACCGCTCAGTGACTAAATATTTTAATTTTCACACCTACCTCCTTTTTCTTTTGTGTACTTATCAGGTGAAACTTGTCTAACTCTCGACTAGACAAGTTTATAAACTTTGGTCGGCCTTTTAGACCTGACTGATTTATCTCTACTTGTCGGTTCTACCTACTGGTTTTACCTCGACCACTTGTTGGTTGACCTCGTCTACCACTAGTCGGTTTACTCAACCAACCTTGTCGGTTCACTTACTTTGGTCTGGTTTTAGTGGAAATATACAAAGCATGTTTCTTAGTCTAAAAGACTTAAGAAATTACAAATGCTTTTCACCTGTGAGTAAGATGAAGTAAAAATCAACACATTAACAATTCAACATAACATATAAAAACATATACCCAAATATGTAGGAAGACTTGAGTCTACCAATGTGCCGTAAAACTTTCACAGGATGAGAAATTTATGGGTTCTTGTTCTTTCACTCAACCGTAATTGTAAAATACATTTACATAAGTAAATCTGGAAATATTGTGCGGCTAAATAAACATGCATTCAACCATAAACTATTTCATATATCATATTGTCCGGAAATAACAAAGGTAATACAAACTTGTGGATCTAGAACTATTTCATATATCATATTGTCCGGAAATAACAAAGGTAATACAAACTTGTGGATCTAGACTTTTACAGAGCTTCCGCTTTTTGACAGAATCACATACACAGAAGCTTGAGCATCAACTTCTCTTTCTCTCTTTTCTCACCCACAGTTCTCTTTACTACCTATTATACTGATTTACAATTTTCTTCTTCTATTATAGGAAATCTGAAAATTGCTTCTACATGAATCCACTCACTCACCATTAAAGACTGTAATAACTATATACCTAACAACTTTGCTTCAGAAATTAATTCCACTGGTTTACATTGCCGAATCATGGACTCTTCCCTCTTGTCAGAGTGACAGAAAAGATCTTGACTAATACTAACTTTGACAGAGTCTGGGCTCAGATATTGATCTGCAAGTAATTACTTTTTCCAACAAAACTACTGGGCATTTGGGCTTTCACAATTCTAGAGGCATGCAACTTTGCTTCTAAATTTTGGTTATTTGGTTAATTTTTCATTATGATTCTGTATACTTAAATTAAACGAGTGCACATCTGCATCTTGCGATTGAAAATGTCCCTGGAGGTTGGGTGTCATAATTGTTTGATAAAATTGTTTAATGTTATATAATAATGACAATAATATCTCAAATCATAACCATTTAAATATAAATAAAATTTACATATAAATAAATAATATTACAATTATATAATATTAATAATAAAATTAAAAAATACATCAATAAACATTCATAAATATCAATAAACTCTATCACAATTCTAGAGGCATGCAGCTTTGCTTTTAAATTTTGATTATTTGGTTAATTTTTCATTATGATTCTGTATACTTAAATTAAACTTGTACATATGTATCACTTACTGTTGAAAATGTCATAAAATTGTTTCATTGTCAGTAAAATTGCTATTGGTTGATTCTGTATACTTAAATTAAACGAGTGCACATCTGCATCTTGCCATTGAAAATGTCCCTGGAGGTTGGGTGTCATAATTGTTTGATAAAATTATTTAATGTTATATAATAATGACAATAATATCCCAAATCATAACCATTCAAATATAAATAAAATTTACATATAAATAAATAATATTACAATTATATAATAATAATAATAAAATTAAAAAAATACATCAATAAACATTCATAAATATCAATAAACCCTAATTATTTGTGTGAGTCTCCCTAATATCTGCTTTCACAAGTGGGAGTCTCACTAATTATTTGCTTTCACAAGTGAGTATTTTTCAATAGAAGGCTCCATTTGGACATCCTTCACCCATCAAGGAACATGATGCTCGTATAACGAGCTGAGAACAATTATGAATGAATGGCGCTGCACCAGCACAACTGTATCACAAAGAGGACTTTAAAAGGTCAGAATAGAAATGCAAATTCTTGAGAAACTCAAGACACCATTATGCAACAAATTCCTGTATCTTCTGTTGCTGAGAACATACCATACATAATTGCATTCCAAATTAATTACTTCATCCTTATAAGTAAATAACCAGCATAAATCAAATATGAAATAATCTTGGAATGTATTACACCCGAGTAAATCAAAGATGATTTAAATATCTTGGAATTTATTAAACACCACTGGGCATTTAGGCACAAACTAGTGGGAATTCAAGCTTTCACAATTGTAGAGGCAGGGAAAGCTTTGCTGCTAAATCATGAAAAATTACAAATAAGTAAAAATAGGATTGCACTCAAATAGAATAGAATTAATAACAATGATGCATAGTCTAAAAATTCTAAGAATTATCAAATTTTCAAATATCTCCTCTAAAACTGAATCATCGAATTTTCAGATTTCATACAACTAACTGATATAGAAGCTACCTTTCAAATCCTGCATTCTATAGTTAATATTAAGATTGGTATCCTCTTCCACCTTAAACCTAACTGGTGGAGTGATGATTCTGCCATTATCGTCAAAATATCTTAAAAACAATGCTTAAAAATAACTATCGGCTTCCTATTGAAATCTGCGAGTCTGTTGTTGTAGCTTAGAATTCACATTGAGGAATCGACTCATCTGTTGTTGTAGCTTAGAATTCATATTGAAGAATCAACTCAATTACTATTTTAGTTTGGATCAAGAATATATGTAATCTTATCAGTGTCTTGGTACTCCCAGAGGCAAAAACGCTTAGAATTCACATTGAAGAATCAACTCACCTATTGTTGTAGCTTAGAATTCATATTGAAGAATCAAATCAATTACATTTTTTGTTTGGATCAAGAATATCTGTAATCTTATCAGTGTCTAGGTACTCCGGGAGACAAAAAGGCCCAAGGAGTCGTGAATGCGTGCTTACCAATAAAGAGATAAGTCGTGAATGCTTCTGCTGCTTACAAATAAGGGAGGCGAAATCTTGATTGGATTTGGCATTCAACTTCTAAAACAATCTAGCCTTATGCTGCATGAAATGGCAACTTCCCATTAATCCCATAAACCTGGAACTCAAGAGAATTGAAATAGATAGTCGTGCATACAATTCTGGAACCTTAACCATTGAGCTGATATCTAGTTCCTTACACCGGTCTATGATGGAGAATATGTATGCTAAAAAGTTGCAGCAACTTCAAGGTTTAAAGTGTCGACTATAATTTCCTGGATTGCGATCTAGCGAGCCTGGATTGCTCCAAACAATCTTAAACTCATTAAATTGTTGACTATAATTTCCCTCATAGCAAGATACCAACCAAATGATTCATTTGAGCCGCAGGCCTCCTGAAATTGAATCAAAAGGATGTTGCAGTAATCATTTTTAAATAGGAAATCCCTTTGAAGGTTTGGATAAAGCTGTTTCGAAGGTTTAGCTAAAGTTGTTGTTTTGGGTATGGTTTTTTTTTTACTGAAAAGAACAGAATAATTGTCTCCAGATGGGAGGATGAAACTTAATTACTGGACAGACTTTCTCTAGCCATGAGATGGGAACCTGTCAAATAGACACAGTTGGATGAGAGATCTGACCGTGTCCATTTGACAAACTTCCCTCCCCATGGAAAGTCCGTCAGGTAAATAAAGCCCTCCCAGGTGGGAGTGGCCCTGCCAAAAACACAAACTTGAAACGACCAGTCTTTATTGACATGTGAGACTCACGGTCATAGTAAATTCTTCAGAGTTTGGAATTCCTAAATTTAGTCATCGGTCAAATCAGTGGTAACAGGGTCCGGTCATTTGGTCAACAACAGTTTAAGCCACGAAAACAGGTGGCTAGTTTTTATTAGATTGATGGACGACCAGATAAATAGTGAATTTAAAACCAACCACATAGAGAAAAATGCTTACATCCTAATTAAAGAGAAATGCCAATGTCTACTATTCACCAAAATTAAGGTATGGTCAAAATTACATAGTCCATTCAATCATTATATAGTCCATACATAGGGGTTCATCAAAAGCATCATTCTATTTAGGTACAAGTATTGAACCCATAACTCATATAAAAAAAACTAATAACATAGAAACTCAACAAGAGAATTTTGTAATTTACAAGAATGAAACAATATAACTTATCCATAACAAAATCATTCTAGTCTTTAATTTCAAAAAGAAGCCATTGACTCCAACATTTATGATATGAAACAAAACATATGCTTAAAAATACTGTTTTTAGTTATTTATTTCAGAAAAGGTCATTGACTCCAACATTTATGTCAGGAAACATAACCTCATAAGAAACACATTTAAATTTAAAAAAAATTGCAGTTAATTCTTTAATTTTAAAAAGAGTTATTAGATAAAATCAATATATAGCAAAAATTAGATAATTCATTCAATATATACAATACATAGGGTCTCAACAAGACTAGAAGAATAGATTGGAAGAGTTATAGTCATTCCTCTCAACCACCCAAACTACCTCTAATGATCAAACACAGTTCTTGTCTATTTTGCACTTCCTATAAGAAAGAGCTATTAGAGAAAATCAAGAGATAGCCAAAATTATATAATCCATTCAATATATCCAATACATAGGGTCTCAACCAGAATAAAAGAATAGATTGGAAAAGTCACAATCATTCCTCTCAACCACCCAAACTACCTCTAATGATCAAACACAGCTCTTGTCTTTTTTGCATTTCCCATAAGAAAGAGTTATTAGAGAAAATCAAGATATTGCCAAAATTAGATAATCCATTCAATATATCCAATACATAGGGTCTCAACAAGAATAGAAGAATAGACTAGAAGAGTCACAATCATTCCTCTGAACCACCTAAACAACCTCTAATGTTAAAAAAAAGGCCATTGTCTATTTTGCATTTCCTATAAGAAAGAGCTATTAGATAAAATCAAGATATAGCCAAAATTAGATAATCAATTCAATATATCCAATACATAGGATGTCAACAAGAATAGAGGAATAGTTTGGAAGAGCCACAATCATTCCTCTCAACCATCCAAACTACCTGTAATGATCAAGCAAGCCTATTGTCTATTTTGCATTTTCTATAAGAAAGAACTATTAGAGAAAATTAAGATATAGCCAAAATTAGATAATTCATTCAATATATCCAATACATAAGGTCTCAACAAGAACAGAAGAATAGATTGGAAGAGTCACAATCATTCCTCTCAACCACCCGCACTACCTCTAATGATCAAACAAGGCAGTCTCAACAAGAATAGAAGAATATATAGGAAGAGTCACAAGCATTCCTCTCAACCACCAAAACTACTTATGGTCAAACAATAAGAATAATCGGAAATTCAAACTAAGAATGATCCGGAATTCAAACTTGAATATATAAGGTCTTAGAGTAAAAAATAACAGAAACAACTAAAACTAAAACTAGGCACACTGACAAGTGCTCCTCATAATAACTACCACTCAGCTCTGCAGACTGGACAGTTGTTCCTCACAGAAAACCATGCTGAAATGCAATTGGGAAGAATCACAATCATTTCTCTCAACAACCCAAACTACCGCTAATAATCAAACAAAGTTGCTGTCTATTTTGCATTTCAGTCAGGAATTCAAACTTGAATATATAAAAAATCATAGAAAATAAGAAAAATAACTAAAACTGAGCATACTGACAAGTGTTCCTCATAATAACTACCACTCAGCTCAGCAAAATGGACAGTTCTTCTTCACGGGAAACAGTGCTGAAATGCAATTGGGATGGTGTATATGGCCGCAGTTGAGTTGATTTGCGTCTTCTCCCACTTCAAAATCCTCATGACAAATTGGACATGTTGAAGTGATACTGCTCCTATCACTGACATGATCGCTTGAAATTGAAATGCTTGTGCCAGCCATTAATGGCGGTGGCACCCGATCTCACCGACTTCGTCTTGCCATCTGCCGTACGCGTCTAAATAATATTGTTCCGCATCCTGGACAACTTTGACTCTCCGTCGATGCATAGAGGCATGGCTGATGAGACGTGTGGCCGCATTCAAGTTGACGTGCCATTTCGCCCACGTGGAATACCTGGTGGCAAAATATGCAGGATAAACTAGGGTTACCATTACCACCATTCACATGTTCCTCTGTGATCCTTATGCGAGGATGCTGCAATAGCCGGACGCCCACTTTATTTAACCACTCGAGTGGTGGGAATCGAGTAGGAGAAAGTGAGATTTGGCCAAGTTTTTTGATCCTGAGATCTACCACATACATTTGCTCTCGGGATTGAGGAATAAAAGTTTGCCTTCGTCTGATAGCAAGTGTTTGCCTTGAGGAATAAAAGTTTGCCTTCATCATATCCTCCAAGTTCATCAAGTTCTCTTAGATCATCAATACTTTCCTCCAGTTGTGCTACTAACTCTCTAAATTCTCTCTCACTCTCAACAGCGGCTACAGGAGACTGTGTTCTTGATCTTTCTGGCGATCTGGATCTGGATCTTCTACTTTCCTGAACGCTACTACTTCCACTTCTCATACGCAGTTATCCATTCCCAGTGTCTCCTCCTTGTCTTTCTCCTTCCATTGTTATATTTTCCAAAAAACTACTGACTCTGAATCCTGAATATGACCAATTTAAATCAATGACCAATTTAAATCAAAAGTTTGATTGTGATATGACAGATGACAAATGAACTGAAATAATAATAGTTAAAATAAATTTTCTACTTACCTGGTGGGGTTTCTGTGTGATTTATTGTTTCTTAACCCAAGCTAGTCTTGTTTATTCTTTCTTAACCCTCAAACTAGCCCTACAAGTTGTAAACAAATTTGCAAACCAACAAAAAAGAATGAGCATCTTAAACACTAAATATATTATTAATAGGATTATTTTTTAAGCTAAAATATACGATTTTTTCGTTATCTAGTTAAAAAAAAGATTATTTTTAAAACTAAAATATATGATTCTTTCCTTATCTAGTAAAAAAATTATGTACATCAACATTCATAACCAGAAAAAAAAAACATAAATATTAACCATAATGAGCTGAAAACGCCATAGAGCTCCTAATATCTTCTCTAATGAACATAAGCATCTAGATCTCTATTCGGAGCATCAGAATATTAACCTAAAGAACTAAAATTTGACTTTGGAACAATCTCGATCACTAAGGTTGTATGGGTTTCGGTCTATATCTGTGACTGGATCAACAACATCAACCGGTCTACTACTCTAGGTACCTTTGCTAGTGGTGTTGCTAGCTCTACTGTGTATGCGTCTGGGTCAGGCTATAGAGTTGTGCCAATGCTATTAAAGAGTGATCCAAGTGTATCTGCCTCTAAAGGTAAGTATGAGGAAAATAAATAAATTAAAATAACATATGTAAAATTACCGCAAAACAATTTTTTAATATGCATATATACTTACCAGTGTAAAATCTGGACTTCTGTTAGCTGCAAAAATCTTCAGTGCTTCTGTTAGCTGCAAAAATCTTCAGTGCAAAATCTGGACTTCTGTTAGCTGCAAAAATCTCCTCTTCTTTCTGCATCAAAAATGTTTTGCAATTGATTTGATTCGAGTATGAGCAGAGACACCTATATATATAAGAATCGCTTACGAGGAGAAGACCTTAAAATAAGGATATATCCCTATCTTAAGGTTTAAGTTACAATTAAAATATAAATATATATTTATTTTTTATTTTAAGGTATTTTCTTGGTAATAGAGATATTAAATAAAAGTTTATTAATAGAAAATCATCAAACAAGCATACCATAAAATAGAAAGAAAGAGAAAAAGAGAGAGAGGTTGGTCCACAACCACACTTCAAAATAGTTTAAAATGTTTCAATTAAATATGATTCCCTTTTTTTTCTTATTAATGATGGACACCTACTTATATCAACCACTTTTAATAATATTAAATATCAACTATTTTTAGTAATGTGGTTGTGCGAGTTGATGGTATATCAACCACTTTAGTCAAATGGATGTAGCTTGGGTGGTTGGGAGGAGTGAATGTTATCCTCTCCACCCAAGTTCTATTCCTGGTGAACCACATTTTAAGGTATATCAACCACTTTTAATAATGGAGCTATCCAACCACGATTTTCCGTGGAGTAGCCTTCTAACAAATGGTGAACCACATTTTAAGGTATATCAACCACTTTTAATAATGGAGCTGTCCAACCACTTTTAATAATGCGGTTATCCAAGAGTGGCACTCCATCCTCATAAAAATGTGGAAAAAGTTAAATTATGATGACGAAATAGAATCTAAGACTAATTGTCATTCAATATTAGTTGGGATGGTATCCTAACTTTTTGGACTTTTCTCTAGATTTTGGTCGGAATCAAATCAAGTAATTGGTTTGGTAAAATCCAAATAGTTGAAGATTAGTTGGGATGATATCATAAAATTAGTCTATTTATTCTAGGTTTTGGTCTTTTTGTGGTTTTATAGTGAAAAAATATTTTACCTTGATAAAAATAAATGAGATATTAAAAGTAAATAAATATTTGTACTTTTAATAATGTTATATGAACTACTTTTAGTATTGTGGTTGTTCTAGTTGATGGTATATCAACCACTTTTAATAATGTGGTTATCCTGATAAAAATGTAGAAAAGAGTGGAATTATGATAACTAAATAGAATCTAAAACTAATTTCCGTTCAACATTAGTTGGGATGATATCATAACCTTTTGGACTTTTCTTTGTAATTCTTTTTTGGTAGTTGAAGATTAGTTGGGATGATATCATAAAAATAGTCTATTTATTCTATGTTTTGGTATTTTTGTGGTTTTTGGTCAATTCAATTTCGAGAACTAATATATGTATAATGTGACAATAAGATTTTTCGAATTTTTCCAACTGGAGTCCGAAGAAATTAGACTAGAAAATATAAGATGAGGGTAATTAGGGAAAATTAAGAGGGGGGCATTTGTAGTAGGTTAAGAAGGAGAAGAGAGAAAGATCCCATGCTTGGAAGCCACTATAAGGGGGATGGGGAAAAGAGGATATTAGAAATTAAGGTTACTTATATAATGGTACCCAATTGGTAGATTATAGGTTTCCAAGATTGAATCACTTTGTAGAGTATGAGATGACTAGAGTAGTGGCAACTTTGAGAAAATATTTTAGCTTGATAAAAATAAATGATATATTTTAGCTACGAAGTCAAGCAAGGAGTTAGAAAGAATATTGGATGTGGACAGAAAGATTACATGTACCAAATTGCAGAAGGAGGTGAATTGTGGGTGAATCTTAGTATCCTCCAACCTTAGGAAGAGAAAGAGATGAAAAAACTATTCCACTTCAAGATTCAGGTCAAGAAGTCCAAGATTCACGCTCTATTTGATTTTGGTTCCTAGGAAAATCTCATAGTAAAGGATTTTATACACGAGCTTATATTGGAAATGCATAGCCATCCCATTCCTTACCCATTGGATGGGTAAATAAGGATACAAAAATAAGAGTAACAAAACAATGCAAGATCAAGTTTTCCATAAGTGCAAAGTATGTTAATGAAGTGGAGGTAGATGTAATACCCATGGATGTTTTTGGTGTAGAGTTTGGATGCCCCAACATCGATATGATGGTTGGAATCTTCATGGGGCATCCAACCAATACGTCTTTATGAAGAACAAAAAATCCTTCCTAATTAACATGCACAAAGGTAAATAGTCAGATCTCTATGGTAAGTGTTAGAAAATTAATCCACCTTAGTACCATGGTCATACACCTAGGATACATTTTCATTTGGCTTATAATTATGTCATATGATGCAACTTAGGTTATATTGATCAATCTCGGTCTATTAGGTGATTCTGGACTAATTTATTGACAGTCGATGTGCTCCACTTTGATCATTATGTCAGTTGTCGCGCTCTAGTTTGATCATTATAACATCCCAAGCACCCTCATTGATGAAATTCTTCCTCGGTGAGCTCTCCGTCCCTTAAAACATGGATTTTTTTTACCAATGGTGCTAGTGCATGTATCTAGTGGTTTTGGACTCTCTTTGGGCATTTGTTGCTTCCTAGAGACTCTCCCACTCACCCAGGTGCTCACCCATGCCTATCATGCCCTCATTTATGGTCTAGCATGATCCATCCATGTTCACACTAGCATTTGTGACTGTTTGGTATGGTTTGGGAGCTTAATGGTCCACCTAGGGGGGGTTAGAGGTGAAATCCTAACCTGGCACTCGTATGCATCCAGATGGCCTCCAAAGTCTAACAAATTTTCCCCATTGTATTATAACTTTGTACCACACATATATATAAGTTGAACACTGACAGAAACATTAGTTATTGGCACTATCTATGTGTGTTATTTTTCTCTCTTTTATTGTTTTCTTGCATATTTTGTGAATAAATTATATTGTGAAGATTTCCTTAGCTCCTAGATCTCATTGTGAAGCAATTCTCACATGGTATCATAGCTTTGTCTAGCTACAAATCAAAACCAGAGTGTTTGAGTTGTTGTTTAGGGAATTTTCCATAAAATTTGACTGTTTGCATTGCAGGTACAACAACTGTTAAGTCACTTAGTGCGCAAGAAGAATGTAGTTGACTCTTGTGTTTCTTACCTCATTCAACTATTTTGAATGGAAGTATGAAATGGTGATATGGTGAGGTCGAAAGGCCTATACAGAGTCACCATGGGAACTGACACTGAGACCAACTTTGTTGTGGACAAATCGAAGTACTTCAACAGATTGGATGAAGCATTTGAGATTCTTTGTCTCAGTATTTCGAGGGACCTTCTCTTCCATGTAGAAATTATTGGCACACCCAATGAAGTTTGGCTCACGCTCAAGTCACTATTTGGGAAGACTGATGAGATGAGAGGCCACCAACTTGAAAATGAGTTTATCTCATTGATCCCAACTCACTTTGAGACGATCCAACACTTCTTCACCAAGTTCAAATTGTTGGTGCTTTAGCTGAAACAATGTGGCATAGAGAAAAAATAAGAGCAGTTGATCTTGTCTATCCTTTATAAGCTAGGGCCTAAGTATTCTGTGTTTGTTTTGACATCCCACTCAAGCAAGCTCACAGCTAGAAATTGGAGGATGCTTACTCTAGCATACTTCATGGTGTCACTGAATCAAGAGTAAGACAAGTTAGTGCAAATGGGTACCATCAAATCCACCAAGGATCAAGTCCTTGTTGTTGGTGTGTCAAATCAATCTAAAGGAGAGAAGAAATTCAAGGATTTGAAACACCAAAGAGTGAAGGAGAGGAACCATTCGGATACAGAAATATCCAGTTCAACTTATGAGGATTCAAAATCCAAGAGGATGAATAGTAAGAGAGAGAAGCCCACATGTGTTTATTACAGAGGCTCACATCATGAAATATCTTTCTTCAGAAATAATATGGATATCATGACCAAGATCCTTGAAGAAGACAACATTGAAGTTCCATATTTTTTAAGAAGAGGGGAGCGCAAGCTCTCTTTGGAGCAAGAAGATGGTAAGCACTTGCATGCTTTGTATGCTAGGGATAAACATGTTTCTCATGTCTCTATTTTAGATGTTTTTGTTTATGATTTACAATATGATATATCATAATATGAAACCTCCATCCCTTCCTTGGAATAAACCCCAAACAATTCACCAAAGTTTCCTCCAAAAACTAGTCATTTTTCACTAGTTCCCGACATGTCTTCTGAAAGATCTTTCCCACTCCATTCAGATTTTTCCTATTCTGATTTTGAAGGTGATATACAAGACCATATGCAGGTTATGGCAGTCATAGACTCATTTCCCCAACCATTTCATTCCCAAAATACCCGACAACCCTCAAGTTCACTAGTTGGAAAATCTCAAATTGCCTAGTTTCCAATACTATGTGACTTGTGTATGTTGCCTTTATGTCTTGCATATCATTCATCGGTTGGAAACCCATAGCATTTTTCTTAATGGGACTATTAATCCACATGTATGGACATGATATCACCACCTATCGAAAGTGTTTTGTTCATGAATTGATTTAAGTTTGAGAACCCATACCCATATATATAAGAATTACTTATGAGGAGAAGACCTTAAAATAAGGATGTATCCTTATCTTAAGGTTTTTTCCTCATAAGACGATTTTTATTTGACATATGTTAAATAAAAATATATGAGAAGGAAGTTACAATAAATATATAAATATAGATTCAATCATTATTTTAAGGCATTCTCTTGGTAAGAGAGATATTAAATAAGATTCTATTAATAGAAAACCATAAAACAAGCATACTATAAAATAAAAAGAGAGAGAAAAAGAGAGATAGGTTGGTCCAAAACCACACTTCAAAATAGTTTAAATGTTTAAATTAAATATGACTCCCTTTTTTTGTTATTAATGATTCACATCTACTTATATTAACTACTTTTAATAATGCTATATCACCTACTTTTAGTAATTTGGTTGTGCTAGTTTTAATAATGTCGTTGTCCATGTGGTTGTCCAAGAGTGGGAACTCCATCTTCATAAAAATGTGGAAAAGAGTGGAATTATGATAACTAAATAGAATCTAGGACTAATTGTGATCCAAGATTAGTTGGGATGATATCATAACATTTTGTACTTTTCTCTAGATTTTGGTCGGAATCTTGTAATTCGTTTTTGGTAAAATCCAAATCATTGTTTCTCTGTATTTTGGTCAGAATCTCGTAATTCTTTTTTGGTAAAATCCAAATCGTTCAATATTAGTTGGGATGATATCATAAAAATAGTCTATTTATTCTATGTTTTTGTCTTTTTGTGGTTTTTGGTCAATGCAATTTCCACAACTAATATATGTGACGCTAAGATTTGTTGAAGATTTCCAATTGGAGTGAGAACAAAATAAAATGGAAAATGTATAGGTTAAAAATATAGAATATCTAGGATACTATAAATATTAATGTTATGTTATGTGAGAGAAAATAGAATATAATTTCATAATTTGTTTGTTAAAGTAGTTAGGGAAACAAATTAAAAGAAAAAGTAAAAGTAAAAAAGGAGATGGGATAAGATAAGAGTAATTAGGGAAAATCAAGAGGGAATTTGTAGTAGGTTAAGAAGGAGAAGAGAGAAAGATCCCATGCTTGGAGGCCACCATAAGGGCAGACAAGAAAATATGATATTGGAAATTAGGGTTGCTTATATAATGGTACCCATATGATAGGTATAGGTGAGTATGAGACCACTAGAGTAGTTGCAACTCTCAAAAAATATCTTAGATTGATAAAAATAAATGCGATATTTTAGTTACGAAATCAAGCAAGGAGTCAGAAAGAATCTTGGACGTGGACAAAAAATATTACATGTACCAAATTGCAGAAGGAGGTGAATCGTGGGTGAATCTTAGTGTCCTTTACCCTTAGGAAGAGAAAGGGACAAAAAAACTCTTCCACCTCAAGATTCGGGTCAAGAAGTCTGACATTGACGCTCTATTTGATTTTGGTTCCCAAGAAAATCTCATTATAAAGGATCTGATACACAAGCTTGTATTGGAAGTGCATGATCATCTCAGTCCTTACCCATTGGGATGGGTAAATAAGGATGCATAAATAAGAGTCAGGAAACAGTGCAATGTCAATTTTTCCATTAGTGTAGAGTATGTTGATGAAGTGGAGGTAGACGTAATACCCACGGATGTTTGTGGTGTAGTGTTTGGATGCCCCTACATGTATGTGATGATTGTAATTTTCATGGGGACATCCAACCAATATCTTGTTATGAAGGACAACAAATCCTTCATGATTAATGTGCACAAATGTAAATCAATGATATCTATGGTAAGCACAAACCAAGCAACATTTTGATTACGTAAAGTAGTAAGTTTGTATTTATTTTCTTAAGACAAAATTAACAAGAAGGTGAATACATAAAATGTAAGTAATCCCTAGAGGGATGTACAAAAGAGCATAAACATCAACTGTAGAGCCTTTTCTAGGCATAGCGAGAAGTGTTCCATAAGCCTATAGGGATACCTCCTAACAGAAAGGAAGAGCACGAGATACAATTCTTGTTGTATTCTCCATTGATGAACATTGGAATGCATAAATAGCTTGTCATAAGGGCCCTCACACGAAGCTGAGGGACATCTTAGATGCAATTGATTATTTAAACTCACTTCTACTTTGCATAACAAAACGTGTACATGTTCCTTAGTACAAGCACTGGAGGAGGCTCATCTTGACAAGTTAGTTTACACATAAGTGTTAGGATTATTAATCCTCCCTTGTCCAATTTGGTCATATGTCTAAATCAGGAGTCATGTCTAAATCGGGAGTCCATCCAATCTATTTATAGTCATTAGCACCATTGGGTAAACTTGACATAATTGGGGCACATGTTTCAGTTACTAAAGTGTGGGGAACACTAATTAAGGCTCACTGCCACTTATTGCACTTGATTGCATAAGTTTAGGAGCCTCCTAGATCAATCCCTACAATTTAGGAAGACACTGGGAGTGCCGAAACCAACCAAGGTCAGTTCACTTCAGTTAATGACTAGTCAAGCTAAGTTAGGAGTCAGTTACATTCAGTTCTAGTCCTCTACATTCAGTTAGCACTAGGTTTACTTGATTGCACACATGTGGGGCGCATTTCTCACCTACCACAGTCGGTTAACCATTAGTGAACACTAAATGTAACACTTGGCTGTGTTTTAGAGCTCCGATGAACTCCGGTTATGGTTTAGACAAGGACAGTTAACTACTGGGTCCTCTGATAGTGATTTAGACAAAGTCTTGGTTACCTACAGTCAAGTAGATTCTAATCAATTCGAACTTCCTCATGTGGATTCGAATTGCTTGTGGCTATTAAAGCCATTTTACTTCATTGTAATTATCATTCAGATTACTTTTTTTTATTAATGAAAGCATTCACAGCTGCAAGCCTTTTGCACTGTTTCATTCTTCAATTGTTGAGTAAATTGTGAGATCTTCTTTGTGAGTTGTGTATTTGTCTACAGATCTATATGGTCAAATTTACATGGTATCAGAGCCTCAGTGGACAAGGCACTTCTCCTCCTCAGATATCCTACTGGATCATTTTTTTGTTTTGCAGGTACAACTTCGAAATGAATTCATCAATTCCTCTTCTCACCCAATCCTCAGATTATTTTGAATGGAAGGTGAAGATGTTTGGATTTGTGAATAGACAAAAACTCTTTTGGGTGTCTGATGGATATGGTAGAAATTATTTTGAGAGTGATAATGACTGGATAAATGCAAAGGATAAAGCTTTTGAAATAATGAAACTGGCTCTTTCTCCTAACTTGCTCTACCTCAGTAGATCTACTAAAGATCCAGAGGAACTCTGGATAAGATTGGACAGAACCTTTGAAATGATTTATGAGGATCATAATAGCACTTTGGAGAGCACATCCAGCACCATAAGCATCCTTTATCCAAAAATCTCGGCTTCCACTCTCTCTGATGAAGTTGTTCAAGATGAAGAAGAAGCAGAAGCTTCTACACAGTCAATTCGAATTGAAGACAGTCTCCATGTAGTGACTCCTTCTCCTGATGCTCCATAAGTTCATGAGATCTCTGATATCTCATATTCTCATATTGCTGAAACAGAAGAAGACATTCGAATCTCTGATATTGAAGAAAAATTCTGCTGCACTTCCATGCAAACATTCACCGGTGATTTTCCTTTAAATTCTGTGCAAAATTTACCAGTAATTGCTTCCGAAAGTGAAGAGAAATTTGATTTTTCTCCCTCTAATGTTGCTGCTGGTGTGAAAATATGTAAAAAATTGGATATTTTGGAAGAAATATCAGATTATAAGAGTGACACATTCGCTCCCCATGATCTAGATTTTCCAGCAAAATCCTGCAAGATTGCATGCACCAAAATTCAAAATTTTGAAGAAGAAGAAAGCGGTGCATCCACCGTCTCAGTTAACCATTTATTTGAATCTGATATTAACCTTATTGGATCTGATATGATCTTATTTAGATCTGATCTGATATTTCTTGGTTTAATATATCAGTACCACTTGTAGTTGTTCTCATCAATGGTGTGAAGAAACAAGTACCGCAAGTCTCCTACAAAACTGCTGCTGGGGATTTGATTCCATTTCACAGTTTTGGATCTGTTTTGAACTTCTTTAGATCTAATTTAATTTCTTATATTATATTATTTGGTTCATATTTTAAAATCCAAAAGCATTCATTCATGCTTCTAGCTGCTCTCACCAGTTCCGGTGTGAAAAATCAAGTACCACACTTTCTCTTCAAAACTGTTGATGGGGATTTGGTGTTAGTTTCCTCATATGAGGTTGATGATATTTTATTATGTGATTAATTATCTATTTTAGAAGCTATATCAGACTATGGAGCTCAAGCATTCGCTCTCAACAGTCCCAGTGCTTCTCTACCATTGATCACATGCTCATCTCCTCACAGAACTAATAAAGAGGAAGATTTTCTGCATCTGCCTGGACACCTGCTCCTAACACTTGGGTTTGTTCTTACGAATCATGTTTTGCTATTCATGGCTGCAACATATCAGTTTCTTGAGTGTTCCTCACATTCTCTGAATTCTCAAGAACCTTTTCTCACTTTTCAGTTGACTTCAGTTGCTCTACATGGGTCCAGTCTTCATATGGCAGCTGTCTATATTTATGATTTAGTTGAGCATATCATTCTTCTTCCAACGAGGAAGATTCCTCCAGACATAATGATGGATAGGTTCACATGCCAGGCCCCAGGATACCTGTGCACAAAAGAACCAGATTGATCCTGATTCTACCTGCTTAATTAGAAGGGTTTTTTTTTCCCATGTGGTTTTTCCCCGGCACCTTGTTTTTGAGCAGTTTCTTTACTTTACTTGATGTAATGGGTGACCTATGGTATTAGTTACCAGGGCCCACAGATTTTCCAAGTTATCATTTATGGGGGGTGTTAGGATTATTAATCCTCCCTTGTCCAATTTGGTCATATGTCTAAATCGGGAGTCATGTCTAAATTGGGAGTCCATCCAGTCTATTTATAGTCATTAGCACCATTGGGTAAACTTGACCTAATTGGGGCACATGTTTCAGTTACTAAAGTGTGGGGAACACTAATTGAGGCTCACTGTCACTTATTGCACTTGATTGCATAAGTTTAGGAGCCTCCTAGATCAATCCCTACAATTTAGGAAGACACTGGGAGTGCTGAAACCAACCAAGGTCAGTTCACTTCAGTTAATGACTAGTCAAGCTAAGTTAGGAGTCAGTTACATTCAGTTCTAGTCCTCTACATTCAGTTAGCACTAGGTTTACTTGATTGCGCACATGTGGGGCACATTTCTCACCTACCATAGTCAGTTAACCATTAGTGAACACTAAATGTAACACTTGGTTGTGTTTTAGAGCTCCGATGAACTCCGGTTATGGTTTAGACAAGGACAGTTAACTACTGGGTCCTCTGATAGTGATTTAGACAAAGTATTGGTTACCTATAGTCAAGTAGAGTCTAATCAATTCGAACTTCCTCATGTGGATTTGAATTGCTTGTGGCTATTAAAGCCATTTTACTTCATTGTAATTATCATTCAGATTACTTTTTTGATTAATGAAAGCATTTACAGCTGCAATCCTTTTGCACTGTTTCATTCTTCAATTGCTGAGTAAATTGTGAGATCTTCTTTGTGAGTTGTGTATTTGTCTACAGATCTATATGCTCAAATTTACAATAAGTAGGGTGTAAATAAATGGGTACACATTTTGCAGTTGCAAAACACGTAAACATTTTGCAGTTACAAAACACATACATTTTTTTCAGTTACAAAATGCAAAAGCTTTTTGCAGTTACAAAACACATTACTCATTATGTAATTGCAAAACTCATGCACATTTTGTAACACAAGTGTTAAATCCCCATATTTCCATCCCTCCCTCCTCATATCTCTCATTCTCTCTCCCACTCTCCCACTCTCCTTTTCTCACTCCATATGTCTATCCCTCCCTAATTATTTATACATATCCCACCTTCCCTATACCTTCATCCCTAATCATCATTATCCCTAATTCACACTCTCTCTCTCCCATACTCTTACTCCTAACCCTAACCCATCTCTCACTTCCCCAACCCCATAAACACAACCCCTCTCCCACTTCCCAAATCCCTGAACCCCTTAACACCCCCCACCTCTCTCTCTCTCACACTCTCACTACCCATAAACCCCCACTCTCTCCCTAATCCCCCCATAATTTACCTACCCATAACCACCTCCTATGCCCCTCTCTCTTTCTCTTTCCTACTCCCCTACCCCTAACCCCCCCCTCTCTCTAATACCTAATACCCCTCCCATAGGACTTACTAACCCCCCATATCTATCGCCCTCTCTTTATTTATTCCCCTACCCTATGCCCCCAATTATATCTGATTTAATGCTCCCTCAACCCCTATGCCTCCCACCCCGATCTATGTCTCTTTCTCTCCCCCAACCCGCCTCCTCCACCTCTCTCTCTCTCTCTCTATGTGTACTCTACCAAATCCTAACCCCAACCCTCTCTATCCCCTCCAACCCCTTAACACCCATTGTTCTCTCTTGCTCTCTCTTTACTCCACCAGAGCCTAATTCTCAACCCTATCTCTCCCCTCAAATCCCCTAACACCCACCATTATGTTTAGTTGTGGAGCCTGATATTCTTGATTCATAGATGTTATCTCCATGGGGGGGTCTAGGGGGGGAGCTGACTATTTTGTAAGACCCCACCCCTTAGAGAGGGTTCAGGGGCAGTGTCCCTGTAGAAAAAATTTAGGAAATAATTCCTTGTAAAATTTTGTAATTTCAGAGTCATGATTTGGTCAATAATGGGTTATTTATGGGCTCACAGTTTTGGGAAACCCATGGTATGTTCCCATGGTATTCCCTTTATAAAAGGAAGGAATTGTAATATGGTTGTGTAGTGTATTGTAGCATTTCAAAACAACCTTTCTGATTGTATGAGAGAGACTATGAGAGAGTGAAGAGGAAGTGCAACAAGTGTGCTGCGGGTTGTATCACTTCATTTTGTTGGACAATATAATAATAAAAGGACTAGAAATTTCTGCGTGGATATATTCCATCTTGGGTGAACCACATTATATTGGTGTCTCTTGTAATGTTTTATATGTTTTAATATTTGCATCTTGATTATTGTTATTTCTCTACGATCCTATTTTTCTAACAATGGGTACCAGAGCCAAAGGTCTATTTCACTGGTAAGCTCGTAGGAAAGAAGGGTTCTTGATTCAATTGGGAGCAATGGAAGAAGAAGGAAAGTTTAGGGATGATAAATTTAACAGAAAAAACTACAAGTTATGGAAGATGCAGATGGAGGACTATATATACCATAAGATATGTTCCTACCATTGGGAGGAAATATAAAACATGTGATGACTATGAAGGACGAAGAATGGGAAGTTCTTGACAAAAATACACTAAGAACAATACGTCTGTGCCCGATTTCATCGACAAATTTCAATATTTAAAAATGAAATACAATCGAGGGTGTGCCGAGTGCATTGGCTAAGCTCTATGAAAATACATCAGCTTCCAACAAGGTATTTCTAATGAAGCATTTATTTAAAATGAAGAAGTATGAAGGTGATTTGTTGCTGACCATTTAAATGAATTTAGCACAGTTACTAATCAGCTAAGTTATATAGGAGTGAAATCCAATGATGAGGCTAGGGATATTCTAATCTTGTTCTCATTTCCAGAAAGATGGAATGCTTGGAACTGTGCTAAGAGAGGACATTTGAAGAAAGACTGCAGATCTCCAAAGAATTAGGGAGATGGGCATAATGAGACCACTCAAGAAGCTAATGTAGTAGGTGTTGTGTTACAAGATTCTTTGATTCTTGAATTAGATAATACTAGTGATTACTAAGTATGATATTCAAGGACTTCATGTCATGCTACACCACATATGAAATTTTTTCATGATTACATTCTAGGTGATTTTCGACATGTTTTATTGGGGAATGATGAAGCATGTAGAATTGTTGGAACGAGTAAGGTATGAATTAAGTTAAATAATGGAAATAAATGGCTAGTAAAATATGTAAGGAATATTCCTACTATCAAAAGAAATATGATTTCAACAGGGAAGTTGGGAGACAATGGTTGTTTGTCTACATTTGGAAAAACGTGGCGGAAGATCACTAAAGGAGCATTGGTAATACCAAAAGGAGATAGGATAGGTACGATGTATATATGTTGTCACAATACTTATTAATCTATCTCTATATATTCCACAAAAACATGTATAATGTTGTGGAATCATAGGCTTGGAAACATGAGTGAGAATGGCATGCAGATTCTCCACTCAAGGAAATTGCTTCCAGATCTAAAGCAGTTAAGTTTGGAATTTTGTGAGAGATGTGTTTATGGAAAACATAAGAGAGTTAGATTTCTTATGGTTGGGAAACAAAAGAAGAGTGAAATTTATAGCTTGTGCATACAGATGTATGGGGACCATGTTAGGTACAATCTCTTGGTGGCTCTCATTATTGTCTTACATTTGTTGATGACATAACCATAAAAACTTGGGTTTATTTCATTAGATAGAAATATGATGTGTTTGCTAATTTGAAGAAGTGGAAAGATTTGGTTGAGAATGAGACAAGGAAAATATTGAAGTGCGTTAGATCTTATAATGGGGGTGAATATTGCAGCAAGGGGTTTGATAGTTATTGTTCATACCATGGGATTCATAGAGAGAAGGAAGTCCCGTGAACACCATAAGAAAATCGTGTGTCAGAAAGGATGAATAGTTCAATCATGGAGTGTGCAAGGTGTATGATATTGCATGTAGGATTTCCCTTACAGTTTTGGGATGATGTTGTAGATAATTATAATTATTTAATAAACAGAGGGCCTTCAAGTGTTTTGTATGGTGAAATTCCAAAGAGGCATGGAAAGGTAAAAAGATAAACTACTCATGATCCAGATCTTGGAGGTGAGACTCGGGAGGTGTGAATGTCAAAATAGGAGGATATTAAAGATGCAAAATTTTTAACAATTGGTCCATAACATAAAGAAACATAGAGTAAATAGACCACATGGAGGGGTGATGCTCAAATAGGGTTCTTTGAGACTCACCTCTAAAACTTTACTAAGAAAGACACTCAGAACCAATAACCCAAAAATAAATCAATAGAATAAGAGAGAGAGAGAGAGATAGGATCCAAAAATAATTTCTTTCTTTATTGAGAAGGCATAAATACTTTATATAATATCATTACAATGTACCTTGAATCCATACCATGAAACAAAATCATGGGCTAACAAATACCATGAACAATATGCCTTGCAGCGATACCATGGAACACAACTATGGGTTACCAAATACCATGGATAGGAGAGGGTGGCCTCTCCATTTAATTCTCTTATGATGAACGGAAGAGGGTGGCCTCTCCATTCAATTATTTTATGAATTATATATCTGAATTTAGACCATATGCCCCCTAAAATTTAGATCATTCCTCCGTCCTTAGAAAATGATGGTCCCCGTCATTTCAAGCTAAAAAGAGAACCATGATTAGAAGGTATTAGTTCCAATAAAGAGAAGGGTTATGTGAGGTTAACCCATAACCTTGGGTTTTGTGAGGTTGACCCATAACCATGTGTTTTGTGAGGTTGACCCATAAGATTGCAAATGACAAATTAACATCCCTATTTGTCCCCTTTTCACATAAATTGTTTTATGACCCATATACTTTGTTATAGTCTTCCCAAGTTATTACATAATATCCTTAAGATAGGTGACTATGTGAGGCCACTGGATATCAAAATTTTTATATTTCATCATGAACAAAGTGACTAACAATTGCTAAACGAAATAGTGAGAGATTATCACTACAGGATGTTGTATGGGGCATTTAAAAAAGTTATATTTTGAATATATTTAAATTTAGATGAATCAACAAGGACAATATCATTTGTAACCAATCTCTATTGCATGCCTCATACGATTTTTATTCACACCATTCAAACTCAACCATGTGTATTAAAAGCATCATGTTGTTTATTAGGAAACTTGAGACAACAAGAGACATCAAGATGCAAATAGAGACAACATGCATATAAATCACATAAGTGAAAATACATGTACAACAAAGCTACAAAATGCATCCAACATATAATGTTTTGACAAAAAATGGAACATGGCTCCCAATGTACACATAATGGTAACTCTTGCCTTATAAAAAGTTTGGAAACTCGTGTGCTAGATACAAAATAAATGGAAACTCGTGCCTAAAATTGCCACATCATGGATCATATGCATAACATGGAAGCTCAAGCATCCTTCCCACCCTTGGCACTCACAAGCGCATCTCCAAAATTGATCTTCCTCTTCTTGGAGCTAAAGGATTCTTGGGCCTTCTTTCGTCTAGTAGTAGATTTTCTATTTAGGCTCTCAAACAAATACAATAATCTATATTAACATTTTCATGCATTTGTAACAGTTAATACATTTATAAAATAAAGTCATAATTCAAATCTTAATTAACTCACCACTGATGGGAATGGAAGTTGTGAGCCGGTATTCCTCCTCAATATAGATAGCCTCTCGACAATGCCTCCCTACAACATTTAGAACAATTAGTTCATTGAAAAACATAGTTACCTAGAATCATTTTCATTAATGCTTTGCAATAATTTTGTAAATTAATTTAATTCTCACCATGAACACCTCACAAAATGGAGATGATTTGGATTCAAGGTTAACAAGTGGAGCAATTGGCTAAACAACTTGCTCCGATGCAGTCATGGGGGAGGGGGGTATTTAATAGTAACAACAATAAATGAAACCACTTTAGATATATGATGCTGGAGAATCTACTCCATGAGGAAATTTGAAATGTAAGTCATACATTAGGGTCTTGATCAATTCCCAAAAGGGTATATAAGTTTCTAGATTAGGGTGTATAAGTTTTCAATTAGCTGAAGTGCCCATGTAAATAACAAATTATGTAACTAAAATCCAAATATCATGGAATGGCTCGAATAGATAAGGACGCACTTAAGAAGAGGCACTTGTAAATAGGTATCTGTTGTGTGAATCACTAATGGGATAAGTTCAAAATGTCTATTTTTAGGAACACTTTGTTGGTTAGTAGGAAACAATCAGTAATTTCAGGAAGTTAGTTAGTGTACAAGCTAGAGGATACAATGTAAGCCTACGAGCACGAGAGGAGATAGAGTAGGAAGAGGGTAGAAGGGCGTGTGAACAGTATTCTAAACTGTAATTGAGAGTGTGAGGTTAATCACAGACACATAAATTCCATGTAATTTGAATAAAATAGAGAGAAGTTGGTGAATTTAGGAAATTTTTTAGTCATGTCTGTGTGAATGGTGAAATTCTTAGGATTAGTATTTCTATGTTTGGAAATTTGCATTGTTCATTTGCAGATAGGTATATATCTCTGAAAAAATCGTATTGAATTATATTTTGGTTGCTTAACCTAAATGAACTTGTTGATTTCTTGGTTGATTGTGTGTATTAACCATTACACAGACGTATTGTAGCAGTGGTATGATCAAATTCGATGGTCATATTTGTGAATAACTCATGCCCAAAATTGTGATGAAAAACAGAACCAGTTTGGGGTGTTGGAAGTGTTATTTTGTGATTGGATATCACATTCCATACTTTTGTTTCAAAACCGCATTGTGCTAAGTCTGATAGGCTCTTAAGCCTTAAAGTTGTGGTCACTCATTAGATGATGGGACTCATACCTAGTGCTTAAGTCTTAAACCTGCGATACTAAGTCTTTGACATACTTAGTGAAGTCTGACATACATAGAAAAAATATATATTTGGCTACGGTTCCAAATTTAATGATCTTAACTCAATTGTTTCAATAGCATTTGTGTTTTGGATTGAAGACGATGGGAATTGAAGAGATAGAGCAGGGTATTTGAATATCCCTGCATTAATATATTGACAGAGACTGCAAGAGTAGTTTCCACAATCGTGTAAGGAACTGAAGAAGGCATGTGTCATGGTCCTAGGATTTTTCTACCATCTTGAGCATCCCATATTGTTCGAAATCATAGACACGCATGACACCAACATGAGATTCCTAACTGGGTGAGGCCATCAGCCGCAACTTTCACTTGGACTACACCTAACCGAAACTAGCCTCACCAAAGCTTAGCTAGATACCTTAGAGTCATGCAGACTATAAAGTGCTTGTTCATCGTAGACGTTGCAACCCGATGCAACTCCACCCAACCCTAGACCATGCAATCTGTTGCATGTTTACCCTCGAGCTAACACTTGAAAAACTGACAAGGCACTTACCCATGATGCAAGCTAATCCATAACCTATAATTGAGGAGGTATTGAGGTTTCATCCTTGAACCCATGCCAAGTCCAACCACATGCTAACATAAGGATGTGTTCCTGTCCCATCCATCAATGTTATTGTCCTGCCTAGGCATTAGCTTACACTAGCGTAATGGTCGCCGCATCAACCTTCGACGAGTCCACCAAGTTGACACTCATCGGGATGCAAGAAACATAACTTAACATCATCCCTTGGTCTTTCCAGAGATTCAACATGCTAGTACACCGTCCTGACCACCTCCTAGGGGAGTTGGACACCAAGGCTACCAAAACATATAAACGCATTGTGCACTCTTGCTAGCACATCCTGATGCAAAGCCAAGTTCCTTGGAAATGGTGCTAAAATTGAGTTCGTGACATTCTTTGCCTCTTAAAAATGTTGACGTCCTCATCAACGCGGCCCCATCGAAATCCAATGTAGGAGGGGTTGGTGGTGAAGAGACACTTTCTCACATTACCATAGATGAATGTGGATCTGATACCATTTGTCATGGGCCGAGGATTTCTATACCATCTCAAGTGTCCCATACCGTGCGATATACTAGACACACGTGGCACCGATGTGAGCTTGCTAGCTGGGAGAGGCTATCAGCCACAAGTTTCACCCAAACTATGCCTAACCGAAACTAGCTTGACCGAACCTTAGCCAAAAACCTTAGAGTTGCACGGATTGTAAAGTGCTCATTCACCATAGACGTTGCAACCTAATGAAAATCCACCCAACCCTAGACCATGAAATATGTCGCATGCTGACCCCCGAGCCAACACTTAAACGACCGAAGACACACTTACCCGTGTCGCAATCTAAGCTAGAACCAATACTTGAGGATGTATTGAGGTGTCATCCTTGAACCCAGTGCAACCACATGCTAACATAATGATGTTCTTCCTTTCCATCCATCAACATCATTTTTCTTCCTAGGCGTTACCTTGCACTAGCGTAATGCTCGTCGCATCATCCTCCAACGGGTCCACCAAGTTGATACTTGCCGAGATGCAAGCCACCTGACTTAACATCATCCCTTGTTTCTCTGAGTGATCAAACACGCTGGTACACTGTCCTGACCACCTCCTATGGGAGTTTTCCTCCAAGGATACCAAAACATATAAACGCGTCGTACACTCTTTCTAGCACATCCCTATGCAATCGTTGAGTGCCTTGCTAATGGTGCTAAAATTGAAGTTGTGACCATATGGTTGAAGAGGGAATCATGGTAGAGGGTGGATGAGGATGTGGTGACCAATAAACCCCTACTGGATGTAAGATAGAGGGGGGTGATGTAGAAGGTAGAAAGGGGATGCTAAGGGATGGTGGATAGGAGGGAATTCTTGAATAGAGACAGGAGGATTAATCCAATGGGGGATGTGGACAAAGGGAATAGTGTGGATGGAATGTGGGACACAAAAGAATGGGGGATGTTAGATAGCGGGGGGAGGATGGAATGTATAGGAGGGGGTGNGTCTGGATGGAGGGGGGGAGGCTCATCAGAGAGGGAGAGAAAATGGCATAGTTGTGGGGAAGTGTAATAGTGGAACCTGTAGCTGATGGTGTCACCTGCATACACATTTGTAATATCATAGTTTATTATGTGGAAATAAAAATAAACAAGAGTATGTAAAAAAATCAAATTAAAGTGTGTATTTAACTACACATCATAACTATGTATATAGTGATCTACCTACCCATGACGAATATGGATGGTTATCATATTTTGTATATACCTATGCACAAAAATATGCATGCATGTTATGAACGCATTAAAAAAAAATTATTTAGGAAACCAAAATATTCTAAAACATTCATTAAATATCACTTTAAATGTGTTGTAGGAAGTCTGATAAGTATATATAGCATATCCAATTTGTAAGAAATTAGAAAAATCATTGTATGTATTTTAAGAAATACAATGATTAATTTGTATATGTGGCTTTATATTTTGATGAAATGTTGTTGGTCAAGAGTAAAATGGATCTTATAAAAGAGGTGAAACTATAGTTATAATGCAATAGACAATAGAACCCTGACCATATACAAAGAATGATAACTATAGCCATAAAAATTCATATTTGTGTGTAAAAAAACCTAAAACAACCCCAAGAATGAAAGGGGTGAGATGAGTATCACCACTTCCCACATTATGTTCCAAACATAGTGATCATTCCCACCTTTTTAACAAAATCCACATATTCATGCAAGGTTTTTCCATATAACGCCTTATCGGTAAAGGGAATGCCATCTTCTTGTAGGGGAGAAGATATCCAAATGCAATAAAATAGGAAAGTTCAAGATGGACATTCATATCCCCTAAATGTTTCCATCTATTGGAATTCTGATATACTATGCATAAAAGCATCCAATAACTTTCACTTTTGTTTTCAAATATTGGATCCACTATAGAAAAATAAATGCATTATCCTTTGTCAAAGTATGGGAAACAACAAGAATATTGGTGTTTAGAGGAAATTAATCTGGAAAATATACTACATTAAGGTGTCTTCAAAACAATGAAACCAAATAATTAACTGAGTACATCAAACCTCCTACACAAGGTGGTAATTTAAGGTAATCTTCCGAAAGAGTCCAAAAGCCCATAGTAGTTAATGAATTTATTTCCATAAACTTGGCCCAGTTACTCATGGATGTCGGTAGGATAAACTTTGGAGAGCCTCGTTCCCTGATGATATTCCCACATCAAGCTGTGAGGGGAATATTCTCAGAAAGACTCGTAAGTTATCTAAAACAGATGTAGTTACTTGTAGATGAATAGTGAAAAAAATGTGGAGTGGTGACAATGATCTTACTGTATCTCGAGTGTAATACCACATACAAGATATTCTTAGTAAACTATGAGATAGAAACTTCTAAAATTTTAGGATGTCGATTCAGTCACTCACGTAGTTTCTCACCTTCCCTAGTATTGTGCATTGATTTGTAGTGTGCATGTCTATGTTGCATTATATGTGGATAATGAGCAATTCCGAAGGTAAGGGATCTAAAGACCCAATTTTTCAATGATAGAGGCACATCACCACTCATCAGAGTACAAAATGCTGAACTAAAAGATAATGGAACACAATGCAAAATTCCCTGGTTCCACTTGTTATTTAAAATGATACTTTCTCTTAACAAATGCAATAAAAAACATGCTTGTATTATAAATGGAAACCCAGTTACCATTTATGTGGGAAGAAAATCATAGATTCCTCAGGTGTTATATTTCCTCCCGTAAGTCATTCTCCTAATGGAAAAAGTTAATGTAACAGTCGAGTTTCATCTTTCCTATCCTCAACCTACACTTGTGTTCAACTGCAAAGCGACACCTCCGCATGTAATAACTACATTGTTTCATAAAAAAATGATATTATTTTACTAAAAAATAAAAAAATGAAGTATTCGTTATCATTGCTTTGATAAGTTCTGTTGTAATCTCTCAGATCACATAAGGTTACCAATAATACATACTAGCATATTTGAGAGGAGCCGTTGTCTTTATTTTCTGAGCCGACTTAAATAGTGAAGGCAATGTCGCAAAGAAAGCTTTAAGCTCAGCGTCCTGGCTGACCCTGGCTTTGAGTGCCTCCGGGATTGCGCGTTCATATTCTTCACTGGGGCTGCCCATCTGTTATGCTGGTGCTTGTTCTTCGACTCCGGGTGTCGGAGATGGGGGTGGGGGGGTCGACACAAGGTCAATGACATTTTCAGACGTCGTTTGTGTTTTGGATTTCTTGGGCCGACCCTCCGGAGCTCCTGCTTCCAGATACCATTGAAACTGAACTTCAACGGATACTTTATTGGCACGGGCATCCTCGACAATGTTGACGGCTGCGGCTGCTAGTTCCTCCTCATCATCGGATGAGTCGGCCAGAATAAGCTTACGCTTACCCCTCCCTTGTTGTTGTTTTTGGGTTTTGAGTTTCTTCCGGGTGACAGCTATCTCCTTAGCTAGCTTCTTAATGACGCGGCTAGATAAGGCATACTCAGGATCGGCTTCGTCGACTTCACCTGTGGGTATCTGAGCTGGGTCGACTATTGCTGGGGCCGGTGGAGTTTTCTGTGGCACTGTTGGTTGTTGTTGTACTGTCGGCTGGGGGTCGACTACCTTGGCAGTCGGGGGTTTAACAGTGATGTGTACCCGACTAGTGGGCACGGTCGGGGTATCCTCCGACACAAATGTGCTGATGTAGAGATTAAGCTCGTAGTCCTCCTCCTTCTCCTGGTCAGTAAAGACATCTTGGAATTCTTTCAGTAAGTTGATGATTTCGGTGGTTTGGTGTTCGTTCCAGTAGTCTCCAATCTTAGCTATTTTTGGACGGTCGTCATTTGAAATGTCGACCTCCTTAGTTTTCACTTTGGCATCCAGCCACTCTGGTGCTTTAGCTTCATTGATCGGCCGACTTCCTTCTTGAAACTGTGAAAATGTAGCCGAAAAGTCGGCTGCAATCATTATGTCTAAGTCTGGTTTGTTGGTGGTCTCGACTTTCAGGATTGAGTAGATTGGTTTGTTTGTTTTAATGTGGTCGGTCTTCCACCTAAAGCTCTTACCTTCTGTGTGTTCATTTTCCAGGTGTAATCGTTTCGACTATGATTTTGATTCAGTTTGTATTTTGTTATAGTCCTGGATTTGTCGATGGTCGTGGTTGAATTGTTTGTTTGTCGGTTGAAGAAACTTTTTGATTTGATGTGTTGTCTCAGCCAACTTTTCATTTTGAGGTATGAACTTGAAGTCCTTAATAAAATTTGCTTTGATTTCAGGCCAAAAGAAGGTTTCTCCTCTAGCCTCCTCCATTTTATACCATTTACTAGGTAAGTTGGCTAGGGTTGAAGGGAAAAAATGTGGCCAGGCTCGCTCATCTTTGTTTCCAAGTCGTCTCCACTCCTTTTCACAAAGCTTGATGTGTTCTTCTGGGTCTTGGCCTTGGACAAAGATAGGGATTTGAGCTTCCTGAGTTAGCTTTTTCCCACCAAATCGTTCGTCAAAGAAAGTTGAAGCAGTTGTCCATCTCTGCAATTTTGTCTGATGGGTGTTCCACCATCTAGCTGCTTGACCTGTAAATGTTTCCACTAAGCTTTGAAGTCTGCCATGTTCTCCAATATTTTTAGATACTTGTTCAAGGTGCATTATTGGGGATTCTCGTTCCTTATACCTGGGCAGTTGGGTATTATGTAAGTTGGTCGGTTGTAATGTAGGTCGTTCCCAGATTTTGTTTTCAAATACTTTGGGGATAATCGATACAGTGAAGCACTGTCGGGTAGGGTTTTTCTGTACCTTTTGTACAGTCCAGCACCCTCTTGCTTGTGTTTCATAATTTTCCATCTCCCAGTCATATAATTCAGCATCTGAATTGTAACCAATTGAGTCTTGGTTACCTAAGTGAAGTTCCCCATAAATGTTTGGCTCGGTATAGTCCGTATTATTATGAATCTGGTAAAGCTGTCGGACATCGACTTCCTCATCAATCGGTTCGGTCCAAGGTGCTCCTTGAGAAGGATTAATGGGTACGATGACTTTTTGACCATTTCCTTTTAACTTAATTCGTTCTTTGTCTAGGGATATGGAGGCTTTCGTCCTGTGTCCCCACGGTCAACCAACTAGTGCGGGGAAGAAGCTAGATCCTTCTTTTGGGTCGATGACTTCAAAATCAACCTGAGTCAAGATCCCTTTGATGGTCGTGTTGACATCTTTCCAAACCCTAATGGGTTCAATAAGGCCTTGGTTAGTGAGTTTTAGGTAAATTCCTGACTCATAGAGTCGAGGTCAGCCCATTTTTTCCCATGTATCTCTGGTCATGATATTTACCTGAGACCCAAAATCGAGCACCACTTGTCGGACATGATAACCTTTGATTTCCAGGTCGACAAGTGGGTCGACATCGTTTTTGTCTTTTTTATTGAGGCTACAAATGTTCTTAGTTTGTTTTCCATAGTTAGTGCTTTTTATTTCGTGTAATAAATCAATAAACTGGGCGATTGATTTGTCGGTTTGGATGAGATGAGTTAATTGCTGTGCCGTGCTAAGGCGAATGGTAATACTATCTTCTCGCTGTGCAATGTCTTGAAATATGTGTGTGGCTTCTTGATAAGTTTGTTTTTCTTTCAGGGGATTTGGATAACCATTTGTGTTTTTAATTTTACTAATTTGTGGGTTATCAAGGCCTGTTTTTGTGCCTTGACGAGTGACAATATGCAGATTTTTAGTGGTTAATATATCATGCTTTTGTACACAAGACAAGACATTAACATTCTTATTATTATTGATTTTTTCTAACATGGTAGGACAATCCTCCAAAGAGTGATCGCCTACCCCACAATGCATACAGAATTTAAGGTCAGTTCTGTCCTTGTAAGGACAGTCTGCACATCTGTGTCCTTCTTTATAGCAGATGAAGCACTGTCTAGATGGACGTGGTCGGATGTCGCGATTCCCGACAAATCGACCTCTTCCGCCAAACCCTTGTCGTCGATTGTCGTACCGGCGCTCATATCGTCGGCCTTCGTATCGTTGCTCGTTCTGGTCATTGGTAGTATTTTTCTCATTGCTCGGTGCCACTGCATTCGTCTGGTAGACCGCTTGATAGTTTTGTCTGTTTTTCAGGTTTAGTTGACAATCGACCGTATTGTGACTCTTTGTCTCACAAATGGCGCACCAGGACGCTTTTGTATTCTTCATGTTAAACGCACATTCCCTCTTAGAATGATCCCCAGTCTCCTGGAAAATATCGCAAAAGACTTTAGTTTGCACAAATCGGATGTCTTGTCGGCTGTATTCATGTCGACAATTATCTTTTGTGTGTTCGGCCGTCGAACATTTTGTACACCAGATTTCTTGATTTTTGAGGGACAGTTCTTTCAAGGACTTCTGGACACTTTCCAGCTGTTCTTCTATCCTTTGGTCCGTCGGATAGGCAGGTATATCTTCGTCCATTTCCACCTACAGAGCTTTGGTCAGCGCATCTTCATATGTCTTGAAAGTTTCCAGACTGATGTGTCTGTGGATTTTTTGTGATAAGCCTACAAGAAACCATTGAATTAGCAATTGTTCATCAATAACATAATCTAATTGACTCAACAGGTCCTTCCAGCGTTTGTCATAATCGCGGACAGTTTCCCTTGGCTTTTGCTGCGTTGTCTTGAGCTTTTTGGCGGCCAGGTGCTTAGCGTCTGGGGTCTTGAAAAAGGATAAGAACTGTGCTTTAATTTCATCTTTCGTTGCTCTAGGTTGTCGTTCTGAAAAGGTCATATACCAGGTAAGAGCCCTTTTCCGTAAGGCTCCTGCAAACTGAGCCATCTGTCGGTCTTCATCCTTCACCTAGTTTGCGTCCCAGATGGACTCGCAGACGAACCAATGTTGTCTGGGGTCTTCATCCCCCTCATATAGAGGAATGTGGGCAGTTTTGTAACTTATGTCTGAGTCGCTGTCACTGCTATCTGACGGCGGCGGAGGTGGGGGTGTGGGGGGTGGTGAAAGAGGTGGGGTCATTGATATAGTCGAGCCTGAGGAGTTTTGGTCGACGGAACTTGTGCCTCCGTCGGTGGTCAATTTTGCGTCGTACAATGGATTGTTGTGGATTTGTATTGTCGATGGTCCACTGGAACTTTGCGTGCCCAGGTATGACTCTTGGATTTCTTCGAAAGCTGTATGTGGTAGGGGGGGTGCTCCTTCATGTGTCGGTAAGAGCAAGTGGATACTCCGAAAGGATGGTGCCATTTGAAAGGTCACCCAATTCCCTTCGAGCGGTCGGCGTATAACAAGATGTCGTCCCAGGAATGGTTCGTCACCTAGTTGGCTCCAGATAGTAATGTCACCAGCTCGCAGTCGGAGGTCGTCTTCAATAATAGTCTGTATTGTGGTACACGGATTTACTGGGGAAAGGGTTACTCCTTGGTCGGGGACAGTTATTTGGAGAGCTTCAGGCTCCTCTATCCACACTTCTTCTTCCTTAGGGGCCGCCTCCTCTTCTACGCCCTCTCCATGTCGGTCATGACCCGACTCTGGCAGAATCTCCTCACGGTCGGTCTCCCTAGGGCTTTGTCTTTGATGCAGTTCTGCTGCTCTTTCTCGTCTGGCTTCCCTTCGCTGCTGTCTTTCGTCCCTTTCGATTTTCTTAATGTCCGACATACTTTCCTACAATACTATACCTTCGATTTCCCTTCGGTCGACTTTTCATTACTGGTGACAGTTATTGGCTTTAGGTCGACTAGGATCCACTATACTCTACCTCTGACACATGACCAGCTACCCCCCCATAGCCTACTCGACGCTTTTAGAAATCCCGGATAGTTCGAATCACTTGCTCAGGAAGTATTCCCACTCCCTTTCTGCAATAAATTTCTCCCACTTCCTCTGCTTTTCCACCCAGTTGGTGTTTGGTGGCTGTTCGCACAGGGGTGGTCTAGATTCGATGATGTGTCCTGCTCCTTTCTCTATCAAGAATTTGAACAGCAAGGTCGGCAGGGAGCACAAGAATTGGTCGGTGAAATCTGTGTAGAATTTTGCTTTGACAGTTTCTACTGACGTCCTGTCTTCGACTGCTCGCTCCTCACAGAAGTCGTCGGTGATTTTCTCAAACCACTCCGACAGATTTGTTTGTCCTCCTCGGAATAGTTTATCTAGCAACTACTGTTCTTTAGTCGCGTCCGGTCTTCTCATCTAGAAGCTGCTTCAACAGTTGTGGTACAGACTCGACAAATTTTTCATGTGTCTCTGTGAAAAATCTGGCTCTAGCTTCAGCGACTGTTAATCTGTTTCGTCGGGCGTAATTTTGCAAGTAGTTCACAACTTTACGGTTCCACCAGTCCTTGATCTCCTGCTCTGATATCATATGTGAGCCTATACTTTAGACATGTACTACCGGCAACGGAACCAATGTTGTAATCTCTCAGATCACATAAGGTTACCAATAATACATACTAAAATATAACCATAAATAAGAGACAAGAGACAAGAATAGATAGAAAATAGATTATATTAATGTAGTGAGTTCATACAAGGCACAGAACTGAACTGAACTCTTGCTTGGCTCAACAGCCTCATATATACCAGTTACAAACAGTTACAAAAAATAACTACCTGTCGGTTCGTTGAACTGACACGACTGTTAGTTAAGTCGACTAATCAATCTGTTTAGTCGACCGACCGACCTAGTTGACTGATCGACTAGACGGCCCAACGACTTAGTCGGCTAACTAAGTTGGTCTTCGTTCAAGTCGACTTATGTCAACTTGCTCCTTCTACAAGTTCTAAGGTCATTTTCTCATAAAATAGATATTGCATAAATCCTATTAAGATCCATATGTTACAACTCACAAACTAAGAGCTTCTTTAATTTAGACATAAATGAAAGAAATTGTAGATGAATACTAGAGAGTTGTTGTTTTCCAGCTTCAATGTTTCAGTGATGGATTTATATGCTTTCATGCTTCCTTTAGGACCTAAGGCCCAATTTTTCTCCCTTGACCATGTTCAAAACTACAATGCTTAGTTTTTTTTCAATTCTACCCATATCCCCATTTCAAGGCCATAAATGTTATTTGTCCAACATCAAGAGTCAGTCTCCAAGTCTTATGTTGTATCAAGTTAGGGACTTGTGTGTTATCAAGTCAGTGCATTGTGTTGTATCAAGTCCTATATATGTTTTCATGTATTGAGGTGGGATGTGTGTAATGTGATCTGGTGCTGTATCAAGATTGGAATCTCATGTTGTATCAAGATTGGAGTCTTGTGTTATATCAGGATTGATCTTGTGTTGTATCAAGACTATGGACTTGTGTTGTATCAAGCCAATGACTCTCATATACAACACCCTATGCGAATGGATCTCCAATTATGGAGATGGACTTGTGTTATATCAAGTCATGTGGATATACTATGTGATGTATTATTAGTCATGGTCACTAGGTCCTATAAGGCCCTTTTAGGGATTAGCTACCCCTAGAGTGAATTACTTTAATATGACTACATGAACCAAGGTAATACATATTATCATTAGTATGGAATAATTCTTCCGAGTATGATATGATAAGATGGATAAATACACATATGGGCCATGCATTAATTATTTAATTATAATGAGATAAAGCATAGAGAAAGAGAATTCAAATTTCCCATGAAAATTTCCAAGTGAATTCAAGTTATAAAGCTTTAGTTAGATATGAATTCTTCAATCAATGCCTCAGTCAAATCATCATTTGAACTATTAATGAATGTAATCAGTTAAGTAAAGAAGAGTTGAAATTTCATCAATCAACATGCATCAGTTAACTAAGAAGATCCATGCAAAATGTAATAATAGAAACTGAGCATGGATGGCACTAATTATGAAGAACCATGACAATCATTTAGGCTGATAACTTTATGGTTATGCACTCAATTGAATATTGAGTTAAATTCAGTTTAGTTCAATTAAGTTAATCTCACATTCACTTTAGATAGATTACACTCAGTTCAAGTCAGTTAACATTCAGTTCAAATTAGTTAACATTAAGTTCAAGTGAGTTCACTTTCACTTCCATTGAGTGAACATTCAATTAAATCTAATTGAGGAAAGGAATGGTGGTAAGGTTTGCATTGAGGGAATTCTAGTTAGATACTCCTTGTGAATGCACCATGTTTTTATCTTGAAGTGTTTAACTGAGCCTCCCATTCGCTACCTTCTGCATGGTAGGGTTTTTGGCTTGTTATTAATATGCTAGGAATATAGAAAGTTCAATACAATTGCATACATTTGTTTTTATAGGGTTGAATTAGATCCACCTTCTCTATTGTGGAGGTGATATCTGTTATTTGTAAATTTTCTTGTGTGTTGTAATCCATTCTCTGCAGATTTATCTATCATACTCAAAGAATTGTTGGGTTTTTCATCCTTTGTGTTAAGAGGGTTTTCTAAGGGTATATCTTGTCTCTTATGGTTGATTGATTTATGTGGATTATTTATTTATGAGATTTATATGTGGTTGATATAAAGATTAATATGTGGATGATTTATGAAATTCATAAATGGTGAAAATGTTTCATAAAAGTTTTACAGTTCAAGCATCTCCGATTTTGTTCAAACATCAACAATAAATCCCCTCAATAAGTCATCTATGGAGGTTCAAGGAATAATTATGAGGATGATATTGAGCCCTATAGTGTTATTTATAATAGCCTATTTCCTGAAATTCCTTCACCAACCATGGTTAAGACCCTCACACCCATACCTAGTGCTCAAAAACTAATAATGGTACACATATGCACCTTTAAAGGTCAAGGATGCACTCAATAACTTATGTATGGTGGTTTGAGGTGAATTTCCTATACCTAGATTCCTAGTATCTTCTTTTAGGCCCTAATGCTTAGGTTTCTACCTCCTTCCATGTTTACGTCATCATGATCCAATCCTAGTACTAAAAACCTTCTAATGGATCCCATATGTTATCTCATAGGCCATAGGTCCAATAGAAAAAAATTGTTTGGTTCTTTACGGCCTTGCTAATGTCCCTTGATCCCTAGAAGCTACCTTTATTGGATAAGGCACGGGTTTCATCCACTAGCCATGCTTAAGACTCCATTACCTATACCAAGTATTCAAAACCTCCCTATGGTTCCCATATCCTAAGTTAGAGGTAGCTGATAATCTCAATAAAACATTGGTGGTACTCTAAAGAATTATTCTTTAGTTGCCTCAATTATTATTTTAAGTGATAAAGGTTTGGTTTCCTCCATTAACAATTTCCATGGTTCCATGATCCATCCTTGCTGCTAAAAACCTTCTAATGGTGCCTAAATTTCCATGAAATGATAAAGATTCCATAAATAAGTCACATATGGTGGTTTTGAAGACTTGATGATGGATTTTGAGCGATATGATCCATGTTTTGGGCATAATTATTGAGTTTCATTTCTTAATATTGCTCCAAACCTTGAGATCATATCTCACAAAAAATGCTAATGGTGCTAATTTTCTAACTCAAAGGTAAATGATTCTCTTGGAAGATCATATGTGTTGGTTCACAACATTTTTTGGATTTGGATGCACAAATTTACCATTTAGGGACTATTGCATAGGTTTCCTAAGGTGTCATTCTTGAACTTGGATGATTACATTCTTATTTTAAGGCATAAAGCCCAAGTTTCATTCCTCAACCATGTATAGGGCCCAAACACTCATACCTAGAATCCAAGACCTTAGAACACAGGGGGTTCACTCCATGAACTCATTACATAGAACGATTGTTCATAGGATATTAGAGAATATCCCTAATTTCACTAAATATTGAAAAACCCCTCCTAAAGTTTATTATTGAACCCCCCCTCCCAATATACCTTTCCAATTTAGAAAACACCTATTTTCATTGATATTGCAGGTATCCACTTTTATCAACCCATTTTTAATACACCCTTTATATCAAATTATTAAGCTATAACAAACAGGATCCCTGATGCATCTTAGTATAAGTAAAGAGGTTGCTAAATAAAATAATATTATAATGGTAATAATTATTCCACCTGGGTTGCACATGTGACTGATAAATTTGTAGCTTTGTATAGTGGAAGACCCAACAAACTAGTAATGGGGAAGAAAAAATACATGAAAGGAAACCGAGTCAAGATATCAATGCACTAAAGAATGTAAAATATTGAAAGTATGATAGTCACTACAAAGCTTAGAAAATATGAGAATTGCAAATTATGTTTCACACCATAGCCTGCAAATATACCAATTTTATATAATGTAAATACAAGTATAGCCATAGATATATTATGTTTTCTATAATATTAATAAATTAAACTCCTTAAAAATGAAAAATTAAAACCCTTTTGTAGATGGAATTCCCTACCTTCCTACCAAAACAAACATCATTGGTGTTTGAACCTACATTAACATAGACAAAATATTCTCACTTTCCAATAAAACCATACCATCATGTGCATATCTTGGATTTGGATCATTCACAAGATGTAATGAATTGCATCCACTTCCTCTATGTTTATTCTTGCAATCAAGGGAATTGACAACATTTAGTTACCTTTTCTTGGGTTAGATCTATTTTTTTTATCTGCAAGAGAGGTAAAAATATCCATTATTAAGTTTCAAGCATGCAATAATTATAAAGATACAGACGGGGAAACTGATATGATACAATTCATGGTAATGATCACACATTGGGTATTAAATAAGGACTTAGATTTTCACCTACATTCATGTTAGTTCCATATACAATATTAATATAGATTGCTTGCATATAAGAATTCAAATTACAAATATGAGTGTAAATTTTAGGCTTGAATGCAAGCAATTATGAAGCCAAGGCACACATCCTTAACTCAGCATGCAAAGGAAGGAAATCTAGTTCTAGTGTTTGTGCCAAAACAGAAACATGCATGAAAAACTGCTTTTTGAATTTAAGACATCTTTGATATTTCTCCATTAACACAAAGTTGGATAGTGAATAATACATAATCACTCAAGAAACTAGGACTAATATGAATCGATTCCATGATTTGTAGGTATAAATCCATGATTTGTAGGTAGAAATTGGGAATCCAAATCTGGTGACTACGTTTTCAAACAAAAACTTTTCCGGAGTCACAACAGTACAATCTCTAATAGGCACGGCTTCAGCCCATATGGTTAAATAGTAGGTCGCAATGATAATGTAACGTGCACTATTTCTCTTCCCTTGTGGGCTTATCGGTCCCACAAAATCAACTTCCCACTTATCGAATGCTTGAAGGGTTACCTACGACGCAAGTGGCATCTCGTTGCAGCGTGAGGGTTTTCCAATTTTTTGGAAGATACCGTAGCGCCTACAGAATATTTTAATCTACATGTGTATGGTTGGACACCACAGTCCTACTTGCAATATCTTGTGCAATTTCTCTTTTCCCACCTAGTGTTCTCCTGCGACACCAGCATGTGCTTCATTCATAACCCAGGGTTGTTCATAATAAAAAACACAGTGACGCAGTATTTTATCTGCGCTAAGCTTGTACAAATGTCCTGCAATCAATGTATAGTTAGCATCTTTCACAACCAAATGTTTCTTTTGATTAGTTGACATTCCTTCAGGTGCATATCTTGTGCTCAAAAAGTGAATGATTGCATTGAAATCATGGTTCTAATCATCCATCATGTGGATTGCAAATAGTTGTGCATTAGGAAAATTATCTTCCAAGTTGGTTGGCTCTTCACCACTTTCTATCCTTGAAAGGTGGTCTGACCCAACATTCAGTTAACCAGGTTTGAAAATGACCTTAAAGTCAAATCCCTGAAAGAGGAGAAGCCATATGCAAATATTCCCCACCAACACTGGCTTGTTGACTAGGTATTTTAGCACTGAATGGTCAGTGTACATCTGAAAATGCCCACCCAATAAATAGTGTCTGAACTTTTGAAGCTCATATACCATAGCGAGGTCTTCTCTTTCTGTTGTTGTGTAGTTCTTTTCTTCTTTTGATAGTTTTCTTCTTGCAAAATAAATAAGGTGTTCTAGCGCACCCTCTCCTAGTTGTGTCAATACTATGTCGAGCACGACAGACGACGTGTTGAAATGCACATGGAACTCCTTCTTCCATTCTGGGAACACAAGGATTGGCGCAGTGGACATTGCTTTCTTCAATTTATCCAAGCTTTCCTGTAAAGCTGTTGTCCATTTAAACTTTGCATCATTTTTTGGAAATTTCTCCATAGGTGTAGTTATCGCTACATATCCTCTGTTGAACTTCCTATAGTAGCATGTATGTCCCAGCATTGATCTAAGTTGTGTGACTAATGTAGGCGGTTGTAAGTCAAGAATAATCATGATCTTTGATGGGTTGACCAAAATAACGCTGCGACAAATGAAGTGACCCAACAATACACTAAAAGGCTCACGGAATATACATTTCTTGGAATTGAGCGTAATCCGATGCTAGCAACATCGGGCCAGCATCATGCACAAACTCTCAATATGGTCTCTTACTAGACCAAACACAGTCCAATAATCAAAGTAGACCTCAAGAAATTTATGAATAAAATCCTTAAAATTAGAGACTTCTATTCTTGAAAAAATAGCAAGTGCATTCTTGAGTCCAAAGGGAATTACCGTATAATGGTAGCATCCCTGCTCAAAGACGAAGGTCGTTTTGTGGCGATCCTCCTTCTCGATTCTGACTTGATGGTAGCAAGAGAATCCATTAGTAAATTGTTATGGAGAAAAATTCAAATGGCTTGGGATACCACAACAGACAGAGTAACCACATAAATCAATCCCTTCCAATATGCAAGAGAAATAAAACATTTAACACTAAAGGATCTCGAAACATACCTTATTCCGAATGGTTGATGTAGATCCCCATTGAGCTTTTCCAATCCCATGTGTGTTAACAATTTGCTCTCTCAAAAATCAGCAAACAAGACAAGCATGCTATATAATGGTGTTAGACCTACTCTAGCATATATAATCAATAATGTATAAGCAATTAAAAACATCAATGGATTCAATATTCATTTAAATGCACATCATTGGAAAGGAAAAGATATTTTTATTAATATAAATCAAAGATTACAAGAATGACAACCTCTGTCGGTACGTTTGTGAACTGGAGAAATTGAGTCCTCCACCTAGGCCTCCACACCTCAATCCTCCATCTCTTGATAGCAAGCTCACAAACAAAGGCAAGCTTGGGAAGAACACAAAGTGATCCAAGGGATAAAGGGATGCAGGCTCAAGTATAATCAAGCTACGACAATAATAGACTATAGTTTTCTTGCTCTTCAATTCCTCCCCTTGAATGTATCCAAAGGGTTCCTTATATAGTGCTTCAATGGGGTAATGGAAGGTCAAATCCGAGCGATCTCAAGGCATATGGAAATCCAAGAGACAAGTGACTCGGATCCACATCAAGGAAAACTCCAAAACGATTTGGCCTTTTGTACACATCCCGATGTACGCGGGTTTAAGGGTCATATCTGCGTATATACGTGAGAATGGGTTTAAAAGTTGCATATGGAAAATAACATGTGTTTTTAGCGATGATATTGGAAACATCAAAGGTACAAAAATAGCCCATGGGGTCCAAAGAGTCTGCAAAGGGACAAAGAAGGCCATAAATATGTGATCTACCATGTGTGGTAAAATCAGCTGTAACAGATTCCCCCTAATGTGTGAGGTCAGAGGGGTGATACGATGGCTGAAATACATTATAAGTCCATCCCAAAAGTGGAGTGATCAAGAACGAGGTGGAAGAACCATCCATCCAACAATATAGTACAAATATCTCTGCATATGACTACAAGTACATGCAGCAGTCCCGGATACATAAGAGTACAATGGCCATGAATATGCATGATACAAAATATGACATGTGTGGTCATCGCCACGTACAATATAGATAGATCAGAATCTCCATGATGAAGATATACAAAGGATCATGATCTCCATGAAATTTGAAGATATACAATGGATCAAGATCTCCATAATGGTTGAATATATCTAACATACACTGAAATCAAGTCATGAGAGCTGAAATCTCATGAACACTGGCATGATCAAGGAGGTAGCATATTAGAAATGCCACCAATCTCAAAAGTATTCTACATAATCCACTACGAGTACATGTCCTACTATGTGAATAGAGGTGTCGAGGTCGAACATAGTAGTCCATTGTCTGATTACCGATCATTGATGTATACCGTTAACAAACATGAATCACCCACCGACAATGAAAATGAGAATCAAGGTACTAGAGTGCAAACTAAAAAGTGTGAATAAATGTGTTGAGGTTCAACACTTGAAAGAATACATCGATCAGGGGACATTGATGTATTCCCAAAATTTTCGATGGCAAGAGAACCTACCACTAATGACTGCAAGTCTCAAGGAACTCAAAATGACTCTAGAATCCTATCCTAGAATAAATGATCTGAATTTGATGGGATGAAATCTGCTGGAAGGAGGGCATTAAGGAATCCCCCATCATCAAACATGAGGTACTCATCAAATCTGTATAATGTGGAAGGACTCGATCATAATGTGCACAAACCAGTACCAGTACCAAGAATGGCCGCCATTCAAAGTCAAGAAAACTAAGGAATGGCCGACTCAGGATTCGAATTCCTTCAAACAAGAGCATAAAGGTGAATGGTGACTAAATGTAGGTAGCATAGACTCAATATACAAAACAGGGACATCTCTGCGACATAAGAGGCATCGACAGAGGCTCCATAGGGATTGGAAGCTTAACCAGTCGGTGGAGATAAACTAAGAGAAAGGAGTACAGCTCCTAAAGTCGAACTATTAACCCAACCAATGGATGTGATATACAGTGCCCTGTTTGAAGGAGACACAAATCAACTGCTACCAAAGATAACATCTTTTCTTGTCCGACTTTTTGGTTTTTTGATTATTTTTTTAGACTTTTTCAAATATTTTGAAAAGCTTGAAAAAGAATAAAAGTTATTTATAGTTACAAACTAGGAGGAGACGAGTGTCAAGGGGAAAACAAACTAGTTCCAAGAAATGGAACATACCTATGCTCAAATGCAAGGAAACATGTGTAGAATAATGACACTCGGGGGAAAGTCCCCTCCCGAAAAAAATGGGGAATGAAGCTGAAAAAGATATATAAAATGGCTATACTTGGCTAGACATGAAACAAGATCAGGCTATATGGGTGATAATCAAAGTCATGGAAGCTAGTGTAAGGCTCAATAAGGTAATCAAAACTCATGACAATGCAATTACAACTTGACATACACAAGGGAATCCCGAGGAAATGGCTAGCATAAAGGTCAAGAGGAGTATGAAGCTCTTACTCAAAGTCATGGTGGTACTATACAAAGGACTCCTAGACCTAAGAGAGGACTCATAGCATGGGTAATAAATGCAAAGGGGAGCTAACTAGGACACCCATGTATAGGAAAGCTCTACCATTCACATAGTACCACTTCTAACAACAGCATGAAGGTTCCGTGATACCATGGAATGGGTTCGTACCTAAGGTTAAAATGAAACAGTCATAATGTCATGCAAAATGCAAGCGGATGTGAAATCCTAACCTATATGCCTATTTAGACATGATACCTATGATAGGAATGAATGGGTCGAAACCTCAGAGAGAGTGTACAAAAATTAGACCCTACATGACAACCATATTAGTCCAAAACAACCCAAAATAGTCAATAAAGAATCCAAACTATAGGGAATAGGGAGGAATGATCATGGCAAATAAATTCAAAGGAAACAATGTGGTGGACGATGGGCCATAAAAAGGAATGTAAAGTGTAGACCCAATGTTCATGTATCCACTACCACCCCCGTGAGGGTGACCACTGCTGTAAACACCAAGCGAAGGGAAAACAAATCCTCCACAAATGGAGTAGAGGATGGAATATGACCATTCCCAAATCTATGAGCACGGTAAGGGGCTGTGATGCCCCCAAGTCTGACACCAGGGTCCATACTAGGACCAAGGATGGGTGATAGGATACCAGGCATGCCAAAAATAAAAGGACCCAAACTCAAGAGAGAATAAATATACTCAAGTAACCACAATCTCAAAGGCCAACTAGCACACAAAGAGCACACTCCTAAGAAAATATATAGCCAAAATATAAGCAAACCAAGGGGGGATATGTGAGCTCTCGAATGTAGCAGGTATGTCTCGTCTAGGATAGGCTCGAAAATCCCATACACTACAAGCGAAGGTATGTAACCAATTATAGTGGTCCTCATCTTCAACGCATAAAGCAACTATGCTGTCCGACCTCTACCTGGCCATGACACTCACAGAATAACCTCTACAAGTACCCCCTATGATACCTAGGTAAGGAAACTAAGGTCACCTCAATATAACCAATGCTCAGGCAGATAGTAGTAGGTGGGATCGACCGTATGGGTAGGGTAGCAAATCCTGAAACTCTCGAAAGAGCCCCCAAATAGAAATACAAGCCTGGAAATATCTCTAGTGCTCACAGAAAGTGACCAGGGGTCATCCCAATAAAAATCATGTGCACTACCTCATGCTTAACTCCCGTGTAAGAAGAGCATCCTGAGAAACACTAATTATATCAATGGACAGACACCTAATTTTTTTGTTTAGTGGTCTTGGATAATTAACCCACAATGAACTGTTCCAAGACCCTAAAACCTATTCTTGTTAGTGAACCCTATAAAAGAAAAATGTGTAGTTCATTTTAAATTAGTTGATTTTAATGGCTCTAATTACTCAAAGGGAAACGCCCATGCAACTAATGATATGAAGACTCAGCAGTGAAATAAAAGTGTGCACCTAACAAGCAATTCCAAGTGCAATCTTGTAGAATGAAAAACAAGGTATGCCACTACATGAGATGAATAAATATGCATTCTTTCTGAATGCCAATGCAATCCTTCCTATATGAAATCCTAAACACAAATATCATCCAAACAATCCAATGCAAGTACCTCCTCCTCATCTCTCTCATTCTCTCTCCCACTCTCCCACTCCTTTTCTCACTCCATATGTCTATCCCTCCATAATTATTTATACCTATCCCACCTTCCCTATACCTTCATCCCTAATTCACTCTCTCTCTCTCTCCCCTACTCTTACTCCTAACCCCCACCCATCTCTTAATTCCCCAACCCCCTAACCCCAACCCATCTCCCACTTCCCAAATCCCTGAACCCCTTAACACCCCCCACCTCTCTCTCTCACACACTCT